>JBAMBS010000731.1:0-15787 GCA_037044455.1 Zygothrica quintamaculata | reverse complement strand
ACACAGTTCTGCACTTACTTACGCATTGCGCGCGCCTTGTAGCCCCCTGCGCTCTATTTCGCGATACCTAATGTTGTATAAAATCCATGTTTATTGTTTAATCTTAACGAAATTCACAACATAGATCAATACTGCTGCAATTAATATGTGTACTTTATAATCGATTTTTAGCCCATTTGCCATAAAAAAAGAGCAAAGCGAAGCTTTAATCTATGTTTTAAATCTAGGTAAGATTGATAAGGAATCTCGGATGTTATAATAAGAGCTAGAACAACCAGGTTTGGAATATGAATTTGTGATGTTCGTACGCTATGCGAGTTTATTTTAGATTTTTCAATTGCCTCCCCTGACCATCGCAATTCAATAACAATGATTATTCAGCACAATTACCAACCGATTAAATTTTTTTTTGGCACTTATAATAAATGGATCATTCTTTATCTGCGTTGTGAATTTCGTTATGATTAAACAAAAAACATTGAAGTTATACAACATTAAATATCGCGCTAAAGAGCGCGGGGTGCTAAAAGGCGCGCACAATGGCTAAGTAGGTGTAAAAATGTGTGTGTGTGTGTTTTTTATATTCATTTTATTTAAGTATTAATTATATTAATTTACAATATAAGCGATTAACGCGGAGTAGTAAGCATTTGTTTGCGGTACGGCAAAGCATTGCTTCGCAAGCCCGTACTTTTTCTCCACAATTTTATGCCGCTCTTCTATGTTTCTCAGCTTGCCTAAGCGGAGTCATTACTGTGGCCGCAAATACACAAACTGACTTCCATTTCTCGGGTGACTCAAGCATTGCAGGTACGAGGTTATTGAAAGTGATGGGACTTCCAATTATTCTCTCCAGTTGTCGTCGTGGTGTTAAAAAATTGTCGCATATGAAGATTGGGGGTCGCATGTGATTAAATTGGGGCTTCCGTCTGTGACCAAAGCGCTTCAGATAACTCCGAAAGCAGCCATGGCCAGACAGGAGCTGAGTCAGGTAAAAGTGGACTTCACCGTGTCTTCTTCCAAGCCAAATCCCAAGGTTTGGGATCAACAAGTGCGTCCATCTGCCCTTTTCCGAGATGTCCCATCGAAGCTGCCAACACTCAATGTTCTGTTGCCTTGCTGCGGCGCGTGAGATTGCTGTGTTGGACTAATGGGTTGGCGTTAAGGTCACCTTAACTTCCATAATTAGGTCCCCAATTGGTACCATGCTTGCGATAACGAGAGCTGCGTCGTCGGAGATTGTACGGAAGGTGCAGCTAACTCTTATGGCACTTAGGCGGTCTTTAGCGCGCACTCGTCGGCTGTATGACGGCACGTTCATTGCACCATACCATACGGGTGCTGCATATAATATAGTGGCTTTGGTGATGCTCATAAGTAAGCGACGACGCTGTTGCTTTGGGCGCGTATTCAGCAGTATTCTTTAAAGCGCGCGTGTCGAGTCGGCAGCCTTCTTGTGTTCTTATTCCAGGTGTTCCCGGAAGGGCAATCTCGTAACAAGCATGACACCAAGGTATTTTATTGCCCGTTTTGACGATACCATGGCATCGCATAATCTAATCTGCGCGGTTTCCACCCTTTTGCGGGTACTGACCAGTACCGCCTCAGCTTTATGGTTCGCCAATTCTAGACCTGCTGCGTTCAGCCAACGATGCATACGTCCAATGGCTTCGTTGCATGCCTCCTACACCTCGTTCAGTTGTTGTGCGACTGCTACTATGGCTACGTCGTCTGCGAAGCCTACGATGTGTGTAACTTTCGGAAGGATAAGGCACAGTACACCATCGTACATAATGTTCCATAACAGCGGGCCCAGAACTGATCTTTGCGCGACACCAGCAGAAGCTTGATGTGAAGCAAGCCCTTCGATTGTGTTGAATTGGACCACTTGCTCAAAAAAGTAGCTTCTGACTACCTTTCTGAGGTATTCTGGGACACCGAAACTGCCATGAGCATCCAAAATAACGTCCCATCTGGCCGTGTTAAAGGCATTTTTGACGTGGAGCGTGACGATAAGGCAATACTTTTTTGCACCTCCAGCCCATCTAGTGCCTTCTATCGCTTTAGCCGCTATGTTAACGACAGTGCTGATGGCGTCAAGAGTTGACCTCGTCTTCCGAAAGCTAAATTGGTTAGGCGCTAATCCGCGCGACTCGCTAATTGCCTGCTCCTGGAATAAATTATCTTTTCCAAAAGTTTGCCAACTTTGTTTAGAAGGCAGATTGGTCTATAGGAAGATGGCTCATTTAGCGGCTTTCTTGGCTTCGGTAGTAGCACGAGGTTTTTACTTTCCATATAGATGGAAAGACTCTTTCCACCAATCAGGTAGTCAACAGCTTTGCGAATTCTGAGGGGTGCTGGAATAAGGCGATCTTCAGAGCCCTGTTAGGGATACCATCCGGACCTGGGGCGTTGCCGGGCTTGAGGCTGGCAGCTGCAGTCAGCACCTCATCGATGGAAATATGTAGTGCTTTGTACGACGTTGGTGGGTTGTTCTCCAGAGCTGGCCTGCTAGGGAAGCGGGCTTCCACGATTGTCATTATTTAACAGTGAGCAGTTAGCAATGCGTACCTCCCAGCATTTAGACGCTTGACGACCAATTTATAGGTCTTTCCCCATGGGTCGTACTCTGCAGAGTCGCACAGTTGGAGAAAATGTTAACGCTTGCTATTACGGATTGGTAGTTTAAGCTCACGCCTTACTAAGCGGTACTCCTGTTGTCTGGCAGTAAATGTGGCACGGCCATGTGCCCGTTGGTAGCACCGTCTGCTGTGAAGAAACTCAATTCAGGCGTTGACAATGTGTTCATTCCACCAATAGGTGGGTACATGATGTCGCCTAAATATGAACTCACTCAGCTGAAGACTGGGCGCTAAGTAACAGCTATATATCCATGTATTGTAAACTCTAGCGCGCGTAAAACTATTAAAACATCTGGATTCCATAGCTGGAGTAGTGTATTTACTGCACATCCAGATGGCAGCCGTCTCGTTCGCATCAGAAATCCAAAATGCTAGTGAATCAGATTCCCGGTGGTGCGGTTCACACAGTATGGCATCGTCTGTATTCAGCTCCCGTGATGATTGCTCCAGTAGGGCCTGAGCGGCTACGCAGTGGTAGAGATTCAGCTGCATAAAACTTGATATTTTAGTTAAAGTTTGGCGACAGCTTCACGGTGTCGCCTCTCCTGGCGTACAGGCTACATTTGGTTGTTTTGCTGCACGTCAAGGCTATGTGTCCAGTCTCTTCGCACTTGAAACATGTGCCAGAAAGATCAACCGCATTGCTGCATCATGCTGCCACATGTGCAAACTCCTGGCATTTATAACAACGCTTCGGTTGAACTATTTCATTAATACGGCCAGGTCTACTAACCTTCCTACCTACCCTCGCGGTGGTTACCGGCAAACTGAACGTGGCTATATGGACGCCTCCCCTTGCAGCTTTGAAGCTCTTAATAGCATCAGTTGTAAGGTGATTGCCCTTCGTAGCCAGTTCGTCAAGCTCGTGAATCTTAATTAGAGAAGTTTCTGTAAGTGCGTTTACTACCGCACGACTACCCAGGGCTTTGCCAACAGCTTCCTTCACTGCGTTCACGCTATGGACCGGGTTTTTGCTCAAGCGTAGCAGCAGATCTCCTTTTAAAGTTTTTCTTATCCGTTGCACGTCATTTCTTAGATAGGCTTAGGACTGATCGCTTTAAATAAACTTTAAAATGTCCGCAAAACTACTGTCGCCAACACTTTTAACAGTGATTGCATAGGCTCGACATTTGTGCTGCCTTGTTTTAAACTGTGACCAGCCCTGACTTGGTAAAAGTGGATTCTGCATCGTTTTAGTAGTTTGGCTATCACGCGATTCGCTAGTAGTTCGCCGGTGGACTCTCGTTGTCTTTTGGGAGTGTTGTGTTGCGACACTCCGTTTAGTTTACGTGTCCGTGGCATTACCGTGTCGAAGCTGTGAGGCGTGGTTTGTGTCCCGCAGTTTTCTCTAGTTTTCAAAACTCCAGCCAGTTCTTCGAAAGCCTTTTGAAGGCTCACCACTTTGGAGCATTCATCTCGCATCGAGGTAGTTATGTGCCTCTGCTCACAGACTGAGGACGAGAGGCTTTGTAGGGTTAGTCCCAACTTCGTAATTGCTTCACCTAGATTTTTTAAACATCTCACGGCCGGAACAGCAGGTGATGAGGCACTCTGCTTCTGTCGTGTGTTTATTTAAAACGGCGGGATTAGGTGTAGCGTTGGACGCGCTGCAAAAGGGTCGTCTTGGATGGGTCCTGGATTTTATTTTAAATCTATACCAGGCAAATTCACGTTTTTTTTTAAAAAAATTTAGTTATAAAATTTATAAAAAGAAAAACAAATTTAAATTTAAATTTCGCGTTTACAAACAAAAAAGGTCGCTTCCCATGACAAGATCTAGTTTGTATAAAAGCTGTGCAGTGCAACTATGCACTGCTGCTGATATCTGCGACAGTTTCCAAAACAGTGTACAGCTGGTTGGTAGATCCACAGCATGTGCACAGTTTTCAATTAGAGAAAGAAGAAATTGAAAAATAGGGAATAGGTGATAGGTGATATCGGCCTCCACACCTCACCCAGAAATGCTAGCACAGGATCAGGACGGTGGATTAGGGTATACCAATAGTTTGCCATCTCGAGCACATGTAAGCACTTCAAGATATTAGGTGTCTTTATGTAGTAAAAACGTGTTTTTAGCCCCTTTGCTATAAAAAAAGCGAGAAAAGCGGAGCTAATGGAAATGTGCAAAATCCAAAAGTATGTACCAGGTAGAAGTAATCATCGGAGACCCCATAAAGGATATATATTCTTAATCGGGATGGCAAGACGAGCCGATCCAGCCCTATCCGTCTGTCTGTCCGTCTGACGGTCCTTCCGTGTGTCCGTCCGTCCGTCTGTCCGTCTGTACATCCGTCCGTATGAACGTCAGTTTCTCAGAGAGTATAAAAGCTAGTGCAACCAAATTTTAAACCTAGATTTGTTATTTTCGTACGCTATACGTCGTTGTTTTTAAATTTTCAATTTCCTCTCCTGACTCACGCAATTCGAAAAAAAAACGATTATTAATCACATTAAAATTAGACAATTCTTGATCTATGTTGCGAATCTCGGTAAGATTGATCAAAAAACTCAGAATTTATACATCATTCATAGTGTCATTATGGGTCGCAGAGGGGTTAAGTGCTGTGCGCAAAATAAAAGCTAGAGCAAACAAATTTAAATTCTGGATTTGTTAAGTTCGTTCGATATACGGGTTTGTTTTTTATTTTTGAATATCCTCTCCTGACCGCCGCAATTTGAAAAAATCGATTATTAAGCATAATTTTCAACCAATTGAATTTCTGTTTAACACACATAATAAATAGATTATTCTGAATCAATGTTGTGAATCTAACACAAACACACAGTTGTGCACGTACTTAGCCGTTGCGCGCGCCTTTTAGCTCCGCGGGCTTAATATCGCGAAACTTAATGTTGTATAACTTCCGTGTGTATTGCTTAATCTAAACGAAATTCACAATGTAGATCAAAAATTGACTAACTATTATGTGTGCAAATAAAAAATTTGATCGTTTGAAAATTGTGCTTAATAATCGTTTTTTTTTTCATATAGTTATGGTCGGGGGAGAAAAATCAAAAATTTAAAACTAACTCATGTAGCGTACGAAAATACTGAATCTAGGTTTAAAATTTGGTTGTTCTAGCTCTTATAGTCTCTGAAAAACAAACGTTAATACGGTTGGACGGAAGGACAGACAGATGGACGGAGAGACAGACGGACATGGCTAGATCAAATCGTTTTGTCATTCTGATCAAGAATATATATACTTTATGGGGTCTCCGATGATTCTTTCTGTGTTATATATTTTGGATTTTGCACATTTCCATTAGCTCCACTTTGCTCTTTTTTTTGGCAAGGGGCTAAAAAAAACAATTGCAAAAACAGAAATTAAAAGTTTAAAAACATCATTTATTTGCCTTTATCTTTATCTTTTATTTAGCATTAAATATCTTTTTGGAACGCCTGTCTTTTGTGAGAATATAAACCAAATGTATGGAATTTCCTTAAGTGTAAGCTCCTCCAAATATTGACTCATTTTTGCTACAACGCATACACGTAACTGTATAAGATACAGTCTAATGAGCACATTAGATGATAGTTATTATAATGATACTGCAAATCAGGTAATATCAGTCTGCAGCTAATTCAGCTAAAACAGTTTATTATTTATTTAATTCTCTGAAGAAATCGTAAGCAGCGAATTCATTAAACCTACACTATATTTAAGTTTACCGATGATAAAATTATAATTCATAGTTAAGTTAGCTAGTTAAGTGGTGCGCGCAAAATAAGAGCTAGAGCAACCAAACTTGGAATCTAGATTTGGTATGTTCGTACTCTATACGAGTTTGGTGTAGATTTTTGAATTTCCTCTCTGACCACCGCAATACGAAAAAAATTATTCTACAGTTCAATTTTCAACCGATTGAATTTATCTTAGCACACATATTAATTAGACCATTCTTGATTTACGTAGGGAATCTCATTAAGATTGGATAAAAAAACACGAAAATTATTGAACATTAAGTTCAATTTAAGTAAAGGCTTAAAGTAATTGTAGACATATGTGTATGTGTGAGTATGTGTGTGTATGGCACTCGACTACAGATTTCTTACTTATTGTATTTTTCGAACGTAGGAATTTAAGCGCAGACGGGCATAGCACGATCGACTCAGCTAGTCGTCCTGTTCAGGAATATATATAATTTATAGAGTCTCAGATAGTTATTTCTACCTGTTACATACTTTTGGATTTGCACAAATCCAATAACTTCCTTTTACCTTGTTTCAAAGGCAATGGTGGTTTACAACAAGAAAAACTGCACCCGACTTCGAGAAGCCAATGCAACAATACAAGCATAGATAAACACATATACACAATTCCATAAGTACTGTAAGCTAATACGCGCGAATTTTCACCTATGCGCTGCATATTGGGATAAATTATGTTAAATAACTTCCATATTTAGCCCCTTTGCCTTTTTGTAAAAAAGAGGCAAAGCGGAGCTATTGGAAATGTGAAAATCGAAAAGTATGTAACACATAGAAATAATCATCGGAGACCCCATAAAGTATATATATTCTGAATCAGGACGCCAAGACGAGTTGATCTAGCCTTGTCCTTCTGTCCGTCTGTCCGTCTGACCGTCTGTCGGTCTGTATGAACGCCTGTTTCTCAGAGACTATAAAAGCTAGAGCAACCAAACTTGAAATCTAGATTTGTTATGTTCGTAGGTTATACGAGTTTGTTTTTGATTTTTGAATTTCCTGCCCTGACCCCTGCAATTTAAAAAAAAGGGTTATTAAGCACAATTTTCAACCGATCAAATTTATTTTTCGCACACATCATAATTAGACCATTCTTGATCGATGTTGTGAATCTAAGTAAGATTGATTTAAAAACTCAAAAGTTATACATCATCAAGAAAGGTATTATTTGGCCCGGGGGGTATAGTAGTGCGCGCAAAATAAGAGCTAGAGCAACGAAATTTGGAACGTAGATTTGCTATGTTCGTACGCTATGCAAGTTTGCTTTAGATTTTCGAATTTACCCCCTGACCATTGTTATTCGAAAAATCGATTATAAGACACAATTTTCTTTTTTGCACACGTATTAATAGGACTTTTCCTGATCTACATTGTAAATTTCGTTAAGATTGAACAATAAACACGGAAGTTATACAACATTAAGTTTCGCGCCATAGAGCGCGGGCTGCTAAAAGGCGCAAAGGCTAAGTACGTGCAGAACTGTGTGTATGTGTGTGTATAGCTGTATGTGTAGGCAAAGGGGCTCTCTGGGTACGCTCGACTACAGACTTCTTCCTTGTTTTGCTTTGTTTCTATCGAATCGTAGCTTGTCATACTCCGCAGTAGCCAGAACATTCTTTTCGGCTTGTGCCCTTACGTTTAACAGATCAACACCATTATCTACGTCACTAGGTGGAAGTAATCTTAATGGCCGTGCTACTTTTCCCATCAACATTTCCAAAGGACTTGCCTTTGTCACACGGTTAGTTGTGCAATTAATTGCCAACTGCACCTCACCTAACGCATCTTGCCAAGACTGCGTTCCACTCTCAACTGCTGTTAACATATTTTTCAATGTACTCATGGTTCGTTCAACCTGACCGTTAGCTCGACTAGCACCAGTAGCAATCAAATGCAAATCTATTTTCTGATCTAAACAGAATTGACCAAACTTTGATCCTGTAAAACACCTTCCCTGGTCAGCTATTATTCGGTTTGGTACTCCAAACAACGACACAGATGCCTTGACAGCATTTATGCAACTTTCACTGTCCAACCTAAGGCTGTGATTAAGGTAGACGTACTTGGTAAATGCGTCTATTTGAACAATAACGTACTCCTTCTGATTGCTTTTGCCACTCAATTTTCCTGTTATGTCAATGTGGACAGTATGCCAAGGAATATTAACTTTTGGGATTGGGTGCAATGCAGCCTGAATTTTACCTGATGTTGATTTGGAGACTTTACAGGTTATGCAGTTGTCAACAAATTTTCTAACATACTTTGACATGTTATCAAACCAATAAAAATCGTAAACTTTATCCAAGGTCTTTTCCCAACCTAAATGCATAATTGACTCATGAACTTGGTTTATAACAGACCATCTAAAGACACGCGGCACCAATGGCAAGCAACGTGTTCTGCCGTTTCTCTGTATTTTCCGATATAGAATTTCTGCCCTTTGTTCATAAGTGTTTGCAATATCTTCAGCAAGAGAAAGATCGTTAAATTTACTAATAACTTCGATAAGACAGGATTTCGCGAGAAAAAGTCAACATGAGCCATTCTTTTCCCTTCTCGGTACTGAATGTCAAACGTAAATGACTGTAAATAAGCCCACCAACGCTGTGCTCTGGGGGTCAAGTCTTGTTTATTCCTTGACGCCTTCAATGAGTTACAGTCGGTATACACCGTAAAATTTCTGCCAAGCAGATAATGACGGAAATGCTTAATTGAGTTTACTACAGCCAAAGTTTCCAACTCATACGATTGGTATCTTGACTCTGCAGGTGAAGTAGCTTTGCTGAAATACTCTATTACCTGTGGTTTCTACAATTCTGTGCAACAGAATAGCGCCATATCCACAACCACTTGCATCCGTGTGCAACTCAATCGGATATTCTGGGTCAAAAATAACAAGAACCGGTTTATCTGTTAGGATAGAAATAACATTTTTCCGAATCTGTTCATGTTCCGCTTTCCAGTAAAATTTATTTTTATCCGAAGTTAGAGAATACAGTGGTTTCATTAACTGTGAGAATCCTTTAATAAACTGGCGGAAATAAGAAGCTAATCCGATAAACTGTCTTAGTGATGAGACTGACTGTGGTGGCGGAAGAGCAGTCAACGCTACAATTTTCTGTAGGATTTGGACGAATCTCACCAGCACTAACACTAAAGCCTAAATATTGAACCGATGTTTTAAGGAAAGAACATTTTGTGATATTAAATGAAAACCCAGCCATTGTTAGAGTATTCAGAACAATCTGCAATCTTTCTAACGCTTCGCTCTTTGTGGACGCAGTTATCATGATGTCGTCCATATAGACAATAACATACGAATATGCTAGTTCCCCTAGCGCTTGCATTACCAAACGTTGAAAAACAGAAGGTGCGTTTTTAAGCCCGAATGGCATGGACAAAAACTCATATTGCCCATCCGGCGTCACAAACGCGGTATACTCAATGGAATCTGTATTCAATGGAATTTGATAATAACCACTAGCCATATCTAGACATGTAAAGAAATTAACTCCTCGCAGCCTATTTATTTGATCTTGAATAAGTGGCAACGGGTATTTATCAGCGACTGTATTCGAATTTAGCTCTCTATAGTCAACACAAAGTCTATCTGAACCATTCTTTTTCTTTACCAACAATATAGGGCTTGCAAAAGGTGACGAGCTTGGTCTAATTATGTTGTGTTTCAATAGTTCGTAATTTTTTATCGAACTATATCTCGCTCACACAGATAAACTTATAAACCTTCAGTGCACGCTTACTGGAGACCTTTTTGGCATTTGCCTTTTATAAAAGACCTTGAGCTGCTATCTTTAATGAGATACAAATGTTGAGAATAGGGGCTTAGCATATTTTTTTAATAATTATTGACTAGACTTAAAATCTATTTTTGTTTTTTAGCCCCTTTGCCTTTTTTGTAAAAAAAGAGCAAAGCGGAGCTATTGGAAATATGCAAAATCCAAAAGTATGTAACACATAGAAATAATCATCGGAGACCCCATAAAGTATATATATTCTGAATCAGGACGACAAGACGAGTTCATCTAGCCCTGTCCGTCTGTCTGATGACGTGTGCGTCACGTACGTGCCGAATTCCGAATATGAACGCCTGCATATCGGAGACTACAAGAGCTATGCAGCAATCAATCTTGAAGAATAGGCAAGAAGCTCAATTATTGCCATTCATAAAGGCAAATGTACGATCGTTTGTTTTACATCTGTAAATGTCAACACTCCTGACCCCCGCAATAATGCTAAAAGAACGTAGTTATTAAGCAAGCAATTTTGCAACAACGCATGCACGTAACTGTATAAGATACGTCTAATGAGCACATTAGATGACAGTTATTATAATGATACTGCAAATCAGGTAATATCAGTCTGCAGCTTGTTCAGCTAAATCTAGTTGATTATTTATTTAATTCTCTGAAGAAATCGTAAGCAGCGAAGTTCATTAGACCTCAGCTAATTTAAGTTTGGCGATGATAAAATTGTGGCCCACAGTGGGGTTGGCTAGTTAGTAGTGCGCGCAAAATAAGAGCTAGAGCAACGAAATTTGGAATCGTACATTTGTTATGTTCGTACGCTATACGAGTTTGTTTTAGATTTTTGAATTTCCTCCCCTGACCTCCGCAATTCGAAAAAAACGATTATTAAGCACAATTTTCAACCGATCAAATTTATTTTTGGCACACATCATTAATTAGACCGCTCTTGATCGATGTTGTGAATTTTGGTAAGATTGATCTAAAATCTCGGAAGTTATAGATCAGCAAAAGTGGCGTTTTGGGCCCCGGGGGGTATGTGTGTGTGCACTCGACTAGTGCTACGTATTTGGAACGTACATTTGTTATGTTCGTACGCTATACGAGTTTGTTTGGAATTTTCAATTTCCCCCCACCAACACGCAATTCGAAAAAAACGATTATTAAGCACAATTTTCAACCGATCAAATTTATTTTTGGCACACATCATAATTAGACCGCTCTTGATCGATGTTTTGAATCTGGGTAAGATTGATCAAAAATCTCGGAAGTTATAGATCATCAAAAGTGGCGTTATGGGCCCCGGGGGGGGTATAGTAGCGCGCGCAAAATAAGAGCTAGAGCAACGAAATTTGGCATCTAGATTCGTTATGTTCGTACGCTATACGAGTTTGTTTTTGATTTTTGAATTTCCTCCCCTGACCCCCGCAAATCGAAAAAAACGATTTTCAGATACAATTTTCAACCGATCAAATTTATTTTTGGCACACATCATAACTAGACCATTCTTGATCGATGTTGTGAATCTGGGTAAGATTGGTCAAAAATCTCGGAAGTTATAGATCATCAAAAGTGGCGTTATGGGCCCCGGGGGGGTATAGTAGCGCGCGCAAAATAAGAGCTAGAGCAACGAAATTTGGAACGTAGATTTGTTATGTTTGTACGCTATACGAGTTTGTTTCTGATTTTTAAATTTCCTTCCCTGACCCCCGCAAATCGGAAAAAACGATTATAAGGTACAATTTTTAACCGATAAGATTTCTTTTTCGCACACATATTAAGTAGACCATTCTTCATCTACGTTGTGAGTTTCGTTAAAATTGAACGAAAAACACGGAAGTTATACAACAATAAGTACCGCGCTATGGAGCGTGTGGGGCTAAAAGGCGCGCGCAATGGCCAAGTACGTGCAGAACTGTGTGTATGTATGAGTATGTGTGTGTATGGCTGTATATGTAGGCAAAGGGGCTCTCGTAGTCGGGTACACTCGACTACAGACTTCTTACTTGTTTTTTATATTTTATAGTATATGTTAGAATTTTTTAGGAACTTTAATAAAGTATTATGGTTGGAACTATCTCTAAGTAGGGTTTCTAGGGTTTCTAAGGATACACTCCCTAAAGGTCTTTGGGGCGCTGCAGGAAGTAAGGACGTGGTTGATATTTGAGGAGAAAGGTTCATTACAAAGTTGCCAGGAATTAGGAGTATTTTTATTAAGATAGTGTTGGTGGGTTAGTTTAGTATGTCCCAATCTTAGGCGTGTAATTTTAATTTGATCTAATCTATTTAAACTGCAATTTTTTGGGAATACCATACCAGGTAGGAGAGCTTCCTGCGTATGTGTACGGTACCATTTATTTGTGTTATTCCATATTTGTCTTTTGCTTTTTAGCTCGACTAGCACCAGTAGCAATCAAATGCAAATCTATTTTCTGATCCAAACAGAATTGGCCAAACTTTGATCCTGTAAAACACCTTCCCTGGTCAGCTATTATTCGGTTGGGTACTCCAAACAACGACCCAGATGCCTTGACAGCGTTTATGCAACTTTCACTATCCAACCTAAGGCTGTGATTAAGGTAGACGTACTTGGTAAATGCGTCTATTTGAACAATAACGTACTCCTTCTGATTGCTTTTGCCACTCAATTTTCCTGTTATATCAATGTGGACAGTATGCCAAGGAATATTAACTTTTGGGATTGGGTGCAATGCAGCCTGATGTTGATTTGGAGACTTTACAGGTTATGCAGTTGTCAACAAATTTTCTAGCATACTTTGACATGTTAACAAACCAATAAAAATCATAAACTTTATCCAAGGTCTTTTCCCAACCTAAATGCATGATTGACTCATGAACTTGGTTTATGAGAGACCATCTAAAGGCACGCGGCACCACTGGCAAGCAACGTGTTCTGCCGTTTCTCTGTATTTTTCGATATAAAATATCTGCCCTTAGTTCGTAAGTGTTTGTCATATCTTCAGCAAGAGAAAGATTCTTCAATTTACTAACAATTTCGACTATATCTGAGTCACGGCGCTGTTCAGCAATCAACCAATCCCTTGAAATTTCAGCAAAATTAACCTTCTTTTCATCGGTCATCTTTACCACAGAAGAAGCCTATGGTAAGACAGGATTTCGCGACAAAAAGTCAACGTGAGCCATTCTTTTCCCTTCTCGGTACTGAATGTCAAACGTAAATGACTGTAAATAAGCCCACCAACGCTGTGCTCTGGGGTCCAAGTATTGTTTATTCCTTGACACCTTCAATGAGTTACAGTCGGTATACACCGTAAAATTTCTGCCAAGCAGATAATGACGGAAATGCTTAATTGAATTTACTACAGCCAAAGTTTCCAGCTCATTCGAGTGGTATCTTGACTCTGCAGGTGAAGTAGCTTTGCTGAAATACTCTATTATTTACACACAGAATAGCGCCATATCCACAACCACTTGCATCCGTGTGCAACTCAATCGGATATTCTGGGTCAAAAAAACATTTTTCCGAATCTGTTCATGTTCCGCTTTCCAATAAAATTTATTTTTATCCAAAGTTAGAGAATACAGTGGTTTCATTAACTATGAGAATCCTTTAATAAACTTTCGGAAATAAGAAACTAATCCGATAAACTGTCTTAGTGATGAGACTGACTGTGGTGGCGGAAGAGCAGTCAGCGCTACAATTTTCTGTGGATTTGGACGAATCTCACCAGCACTAACACTAAAGCCTAAATATTGAACCGATGTTTTAAGGAAAGAACATTTTGTGATATTAAATGAAAACCCAGCCATTGTTAGAGTATTCAGAACAATCTGCAATCTTTCTAACGCTTCGTTCTTTGTGGACGCAGCTATCATGATGTCGCCCATATAGACAATAACATACGAATATGCTAGTTCCCCTAGCGCTTGCATTACCAAACGTTGAAAAACAGAAGGTGCGTTTTTAAGCCCGAATGGCATGGACAAAAACTCATATTGCCCATCCGGCGTCACAAACGCGGTATACTCAATGGAATCTGTATTCAATGGAATTTGATAATAACCACTAGCCATATCTAGACATGTAAAGAAATTAACTCCTCGCAGCCTATTTATTTGATCTTGAATAAGTGGCAACGGGTATTTATCAGCGACTGGATTCGAATTTAGCTCTCTATAGTCAACACAAAGTCTATCTGAACCATTCTTTTTCTTTACCAACAATATAGGGCTTGCAAAAGGTGACGAGCTTGGTCTAATTATATTGTGTTTCATTAGTTCGTCAATTTTTTCTCGGACTATCTCTCGCTCACACGGACTCAACCTATATGGCCTTCTTTGCACTGTCTTTCTAGGATCAATCACTTTAATTTTCATTTCGCCTTTTATAAAAGAACTTGATTACTTTGCTAACAATGAATGTAATTTTATTTCCAAGGTGTTCGAAAGACTCATTGCGGCTCGAATCTCCTCATTTTTTGGAACCAAGCAAATTATTCCTGATCATCATTTGGTTTCCGTTCAGGACACAGTACCACAGAGCAACTGCATCGAGTAGTGGACCAAATTCTCCTAGCATATGAGAACAAGGAATACTGTATCACTCTATTCTTAGACGTCAAAGAAACATTTGACCGCGTTTGGCACTTGGGACTTCTGGCAAAAATTAAGAATGCACTGCCGGCGCCTTACTTCTTGCTCTTAAAGTCATTCCTTGCCAATAGGAAATTTGTTGTGCGATTTCACAAAGCAATATCTGCAAGATATGATGCAAAAGCGGGCGTAGCTCAAGGAAGTATTTTGGCGCCATTGCTGTGCTCCTTATTCACTTCTGATATGCCTCAGCCCAGCATTAACCTGGGTATTCAACCAAGCGATATGATGCTGCCTACGTTTGCTGATGACGTGTGCGTCACGTACATGGCGAATTCCGAATATGAGGCTGCAGATGGGCTACAGGAGTATGCAGCATCCTTCAGAGAAGCCAATGCAACAATACAAGCATAGATAAACACATATACACAATTCCATAAGTACTGTAAGCTAATACGCGCGAATTTTCACCTATGCGCTGCATATTGGGATAAATTATGTTAAATAACTTCCATATTTAGCCCCTTTGCCTTTTTGTAAAAAAGAGGCAAAGCGGAGCTATTGGAAATGTGAAAATCGAAAAGTATGTAACACATAGAAATAATCATCGGAGACCCCATAAAGTATATATATTCTGAATCAGGACGCCAAGACGAGTTGATCTAGCCTTGTCCTTCTGTCCGTCTGTCCGTCTGACCATCTGTCGGTCTGTATGAACGCCTGTTTCTCAGAGACTATAAAAGCTAGAGCAACCGAAACTTGAAATCTAGATTTGTTATGTTCGTAGGTTATACCAGTTTGTTTTTGATTTTTGAATTTCCTTCCCTGACCCCTGCAATTTGAAAAAATAGGGTTATTAAGCACAATTTTCAACCGATCAAATTTATTTTTCGCACACATCATAACTAGACCATTCTTGATCGATGTTGTGAATCTAAGTAAGATTGATTTAAAAACTCAAAAGTTATACATCATCAAAAAAGGTATTATTTGGCCCGGGGGGTATAGTAGTGCGCGCAAAATAAGAGCTAGAGCAACGAAATTTGGAACGTAGATTTGCTATGTTCGTACGCTATGCAAGTTTGCTTTAGATTTTC
>JBAMBS010000730.1:535000-578748 GCA_037044455.1 Zygothrica quintamaculata | reverse complement strand
GAATGAATAACATGCAAAACGTATTGCTGTTGTAGTCAGTCTATTTTTTATGCCAGACGAGTTTTTACTTTATATAGTTATATATAAATATAAATATATATATATATATATATATATAGATCCATATATTCTAAATAATATCACTCTGATCTGTATAGCATATGGTTTTGTGGTTTGTAGTTATTATCGTTCATTAAAAAAGAATTCAATAAAACATTCAATTGACAGAGTAATATAAATTTAAAAAGCTTTTAGCTTTGTTCATTGAACATAAAAAGCTTTTATCAAAAAATTACGGTTGTTGTTTAAGCTAAAGACAAATAATGACAAACTTAAGTGACATTGTCAAATAATTTTTCCATACATTTATAAAGAGTTTACTATGAAAGTTATCTAAAAGCAAACACATGTTGTGCTCTCTTAAACTATACTCTCTTCATTTCAACTCTACATATATGTATGTATATATACATATATATATCATTATTTATATTTGAACTGTCTTTAAGTTTTTGCTAAAAGCTCAGGCATGTTGCTTGCCGGTTGGGGCACTCAGTGGTTTGCCGAACGTCAAACTGGACTGTTGATGTTAACGGGGAAACGTCGCGCTTATCTATAACATATATATATATCTATGTATGTGTATATATGTTAATATATATATATATATCTATATAACAGAACAGTCAAAACTGTCGAAGTGTATGTGAACATATGTATTTTATGTATAAAGTTTATATGTGTTAATTATCATTTGAATTTCATTAAAGAATTGTGAATAATAATTAAAGCTTTATCCATGATCTCATAGGTGCTTCAATATATACAATTGCTTGAATATATCTATACATAAGCATATATAGAGTAGTAAACATCATTTTTTAAAAAGCAGAGAACGTGTGACGCAGAGAAGGAGAGAGTGAGAGCGCAAAAGAAACTCTTCTAAACGAGTTTTTTTTGATTTGCTTCGGCTTTGTAACGGAATTTCAAATATTTTTTCGAAGAGTTTTTCTTATAAACTTCGAAAATGACAACCGCTTTTAAGGCCTTTTCTTACATACTGCATTTGCTCTGTACGGTAAGTAGTTAATCATATTAAGTTCAATTGTATATCAATTTGTCATTTTGTTAAAAAAGAATAAAAGGCAATTGAATTATTTAAATATCCTTTGTTGATTTGAATAGAAACTGAATTATATAACATATAATTAGATATGTTTTTTATTTTAATCTATAAAGAGATGTTGAAATGATCCTCAAATTAGAGCAAATTTTTCTAATTTTCTACGTAATTTAAATTATGATTTGTATGCCATAAAACTTCAACTGGAAGTCGAACTTAGGGCTTCTCAATGAGTTGCTTAAATTATCTTTAATTATCTTGTTATATACCATAGTATTTATCTATATAAATAGTATTTTCGCAAAGTGCCTAAAATACTTTGTTTTTTTTATAAATTTGCTGATTATTTTTTAAACAAATTTTTTTATTTAAACAATTATTTGAGTGGTAACACATGTTCATCAAAGCTCGCAAAATAAATCAAGTGTTTATATGAAATGCAAATATTTTATTAACGAGCTGTGATACAAAAATTTAAGTGTTAGATAGTTCAAGATTTCATTACCATATTTTTTATATATTATAAAACAATTAAAATATATAAATCTTTACTTTTATTTATAAAGTAACTGCTATTTTTATGATAACTAAGCATGACTCAAAAGATTTTTGAGCCAATTTTCTATATATAGAAAAGCTTTCATAGTAGAAATCGACAATATATATATATTTACATATATATATATATATACTATATATATATGTACTGTCATGTGTGACTGATTTTTAGTAATTATTATTCTCAATTCAAACAGAGAATTAGTTTCTATTTTATGGCATCCTTTCCCACAGCCGAGTAGATTGTCTATTAGAATCTTTGGAATATAATCATGACCTTATCCCTAAACATTATGTTATTAGAATATATATAGCTAGTTTATGCTATCACATAAAAATGAGATACATACACACACACACAAAGACACAGACACACACATACAGTCAAACATTGGAAGCCATTCAAATGTTGCTTATTGATGCTAACGCTTCGTCTATCCTGACGCCAAGTGGACTAGTCTGTGTGACGGCTATCGAAATATGTGTGACAAACTAATACATACACATATAGCACACTCACACACACAATAACATAGAGTTAGACAGAGAAGCAATTGTTGTTATTTATGGTTTGAATCGTTTAGTTTAGGTCAAAAGCCTTGAAATTAGATCAAAGTTCAATTGCATTTCCAGCCATAACACATCTTAGTATTATATACATATAGATATAAATATATAAATATATATTTTTGAATACTACTTACAGCTGTTGGCATTGGTACTCATATCCTTTGGCGTATACATACTGGTGGCATATGATACCACTGACCATGGCAGAGCCACTGCCTGTCTGTATATACTGCTTGGAGGAGCTGGACTTTTAATATACATTTGGGGTGTTCTATCTGCTTGTGGAAATAGTTCCTGTTGTACATTTACAGCTGCTACGTTATTATTCATCATTATAGTTGGACAAAGTCTGATTTTAATCGCTATGCGTTCGAATTCTGAATATCATGGAGCAGCCTATTTGTCCACTCCATTAGATACAGCCTGGGAGGAGGAACTAAAAAGTCCTGGTGCCATGTCCTTGTATGAGAATTGGGTAAGTGTTTCTTGTAAAAGTAAAAAAGAAAAGAAGAAAAAATCAAGAATACATTTTCTATTATATATCTTTGAACATAAACTTTATTTACTTACAGTTGGGTTGCTGCGGTCGTGGCAGTGCACAGGATTATATTGTCAATGAACGTCTTCCGCCAGAGTCATGTTTCCGGGATCATGACAGGACCAGTGCAGACAATCTCTTAGCCGATGGTTGCCGTATTAAGTTCCAGGAGTATTGGCAGAATTTGTTAGACATATTCGATATAATCGTTGTGGTACTGATAACATTGGAGGTAAGTTCGCTCTTTCTCTTTGTATATATTATATATATATATATATAATTTCTTTATCCTCCAGTTCGTTCTGTTTGTCATGTCCTGCTGCGTTTGGAGAAGCATAGCGAATAATCATCGTCGTTCATATTATTAGGCAGAAAATACCTCGTTCAATACACTGTCTCGCACTCTCTTTCTCTCTTACTTTGTGGAGAAAACGGAATTTGCATTTGAAATTAAATCAAAACATTTATATTTATATTAACTAATTTATTTAACATTTTTGAAGCTATACATAGATAAATATATACATATATATATTTTGATGTATATAATAATAATTTCTGAAATATTTATTTATACACATAATTTATAATAATTGTTAACTTATTGAAGCTCATTGAATATCTATTGTATAATAAACTTTTCTATAAACTTATCATAAATTATGTTTAAAATTTTCTACACATTCAAATATATTTATTATATATATAATCATAATTATGTATAATACTATATTTAGGACCTTGAAATGATCTTTTTGTCTGGTACAGCTTTTTAGTTTCTTCCATTTTTTATGTAAAAATTTCAATTCTCTAAATCGAAACACAGACAATAATAAAGAATTTATATATTAACAGCCTGTAGCTCCTGCTCTTTGGCTTTCTCTTTTCACTTTTTACATTCTTTTTGTCCAATTTATAACTTAAAAATAGCACAGGGCAAGTATAAGAAAAAAAATGTTGTAGCCTTGCATACTTTGCCATTTTATTTACCCAGACAGCAGCAGACAAGCAGTGTGACGTCACTACAAGATATTTGGTACTGGAATTGTGTACCAAAACACACTACATGCCGCATGGTACAGCGATGTTGTACGACGAGACGAAGAAGAAGAATAAAGCGCGCGCGCGCGTTGGATTTGATTTTCAAAGTTCATTCAAAGTTTGCAATGAGTTGAGTTTCACTTCTCAATTCGTTTCACTGTTCCTCTCACAGCTCAATTCATTTGTCACTTGTGTTTCAGTTCCATTTTGTTTTCACTTTGAATTAATGTTTTTTGGGTTTTGCGCTTAAGTTTTCTTTACTTTTTCGCTATCAACAAATCAGTTAGCATTCGTGCGCGAACATGTCGAGTTTGGTTTCCAGAGGAACCGTTAAATAATACAATATATATGTTTATAAATATAAATAAACATATTTTTCATTTGTAACAAGTGTTTATTATTAATTGATAATAACGTTGCCAAGTGCAGCAGCAAAAAGTGAATAGAAAAAAAAATAAAAATAACAAACAAACAAATACGAAAACAACAAAAAGCGAAAACAAAATAGAATTGAATAGAGCAAAGTGTGTTGTCAAGTTAGATGCACTTACTTATCTATAAATAGCTATTAAAGAGTGCAGATCAGTGCAAATAAAAATTATATATATACATACAAATACATACATACACACACATAGTAAGAAATGGCGTGTTCCACAAAACTATTGAAGGCATTTGCCCTGATCTGGGATACAATATATTTGGTAAGTTAAAAGAAATGAGGGACAAAAAAACAGTTAAGATGATTAAAGGCCTGGAAATTTGAGCCGGAATTTGTTTTAACTTAAGAAACTTGGTAGTTGCGCATGTTGTAAAGCTCATTAAAACTTATAATTATAATAGCGTTAAGAGAGCTTTAGTTAGCTGTTATTACACTCAACGAATAGACAAGTTTCATTCAGATACAAGTCGGATCAAAGTTTTTTAACCTTTAGTTAAGACAAAGTCTTAACCTTGAGTTAAGTTTTATGCTAACTAATTGTAGGTTTCGTTCGTTCAAATGAGAATTTTATATAATTAAGGTATTTATTTAGCAACAATTTAATACGAGAAAATATTACGAAAAACTACTCTGATAACAGCAAGTAATTATTTTGTTATCAGTTGATATATACATATATATAATCTTATCTTTTATATAGTGCATAAACTACTGTATTTTATGTACAAATTCATTAAGTTTTTCAGCATGTTTTTGGGGCAACAAATAGAATAACATTTCAAGGTCTTAAATGTAATTCAAATTGTGCGCAGCTCATCAAAGTTTATCGAGTTACATTTGGGTGTGGAAGTGGGAGTGGCAGTGTTTATATAAAGATAATCTATCTATATACAAATACTTACATTATATATATGTATAAAGTTAGAATGCTGAAGAATTACTCATTGTTTTAAAATGTTTGCCAACTTCTTAATCAACACCAAACTCAAACCATAAAAGTGAGCTCACTTAAGATCCAATTCTTTCTGGTATATATATAAATATTTATATATAGTACATATATATATTTTATTTATTGGTTAGAATATATATGTTTTTGATTGTTTACTCAGCGTCATATATATATAACTTGGTCACCCACGCCAAACGCAACAGAAACTACAACAGCAACAGCAACAGCAGCAACAACAGCAGCAACAACTTGTCCCTGAATAAAAAGGCGGCCAAAAAGCAACAACAAAGACATTAATAAAATTAAGTCAATGCTTTTAGGCAAATAGAATTTATTTTAGTTTATTTTACATACAATTTTGCTTATTTTTGTAAAATTTTCTTTCAATATTTCATTAGATTTTCTCTTATATTTTTTTTAGTTTCTTTTTTTTCCAATTTGGCTGGAAGCAACTGAAAAATTTAATGTTGTTGATGTCATTTTGCAACTGTATATAGATTTTATATGGCAATAACCTTAGAGCACAATTTTGTTGTTAGCCAAAATGGAAAAAAATAAATAATAATAAATTATAAAAGAAAACAGCGCTCAAAGCGGCGTATACGCAATTTCCTACACTTTCGTTCCAAATGAGTAAATTTTGATTTAGTTCTGAGTTGCTTGAAAAATAACATTTTATACATTTTGCTTTTATTTAATTAAATGCCAGCTGTGCCTATAGACCTGACCCAATGCATTTGAGGTAGGGCAGAACCTCTAACTTGTAGACTATAAACACCTGGCGTGTTAATACAATGGGGTATATTAGCACTAAGCGAAGGTTTGTAACAACTACTGCAAAATCTTAAAAAAATCAGATTTAACGTAGCGCTGGAAAATGTTTACAGACTGAGAAAATGTTTACAGACTGTTCTCTAGAGAACTTTAAGAGCTTTAAGTGAAGTTTAAGTATTGATTGATTAGAAACAAGTTTAAGTCAAAGATTAAGACTTAAGCTGCAACTGCTTGCAAGTTTTTATAGCGAGAGCTAAAACTGCATCAATAAGGAGTAGCTGCTACTCATTTACAGGGAATTGATATTCGAGCATACCCCACCTAATTGAAGTGCAAAATATAGAGGCGACAACTGCGACTATTTATGTTGTTTGTGTTTGAGTTTTGGGTTTGAGTTTGGGTTTGGGTTTAACGCTAGAAAAAAACCCACATAAATCTCAGCAATGTCTCGCTCAATGACATTTGACGTTGTTATTCTAGTTTAACATAGAATATATATATGTAAATTAGCCTCTGTATGTGTGTGTGTGTGTGTACAAAGTGTAATCAATAGCTTATCAGTTAAGTATATATGCGAATTACCAGTGACCTTGCCTGACACACACACACACACACACACACACACACACACACACACACACACACACACACACAATAATTGCTGACAATTGCTTGTCTGCTGGACAAATTAGAACAAATAGATTAAAATTTAAATATGATATAGTTTTATATAGTCAAGTTATTTGTCGCTAAGTAATGCTATCTTTTTCACTCCGTATCTTTTTGCACTTTCTGTGGCTTTTTCTGTTTGCTATGTGTTTTATTTTAAGTAAATTCCTTATCATTTCATTAACTTACTTAACTTAGTTTATTAACTAATTAGCTGTGACATAAAGCTTTATCTAATGCTTGTTTAAGCTAGTTAAGAACTAACAAAACTAACTGATTGAATCATATGATATACATTTAGCACTTTGATTCTAGAAGTTCCACTCGATTTGCAACCCACTTGGCGCATACTTAACAATTTTCCATTATTATTTTCTCCTACTGTATGCTATGCCTAGACCCTATGTAATAAATAACAATTAAAATGGCGTCGCATCATCACATAATACCAGATGTTTAATGTTGGATCTATGTTGATGCCTCGTGCTGAGTTTTATGTTTGTTTTTATCTGTTGTAGGCAGTTTATCAGCTTTAAATTTATGAGCATGCTTTGTATAGAACTTCCAAAACAACTCTATCAATAGCCCACAACATTTATTCAAGCATTCAATTAGTCAATTAGCCAATCAGTCACATAGTCATTCAGTTGGTCTTGGCCATAAACAAGTACTTGTACATATAGCAGTTAGTTGTTAGCCTTATTTGCATGCCAAACGTTAACTGGCTACAATTAATATTTTATTGTAAGCAAATTAGCATAATTTTAATTCAGACATTTTCCTAAACATTATCATAATGATATTTTATTTATTAATCATCTAGCACTTCTTCAGTCAATTATCAATATTGAGACATAAAAGGTTGCTTATAGCCACAAAAGTGACAAGCCAACAAAGTCAAAACAAAGTGAAAACAATTATGATAAATCAGTCAAAATCCATAAGACACAGGGATAAGCCTATTGTCTAACAAGGTACAGGGGCAGAGGCAGGGGCAGGGGCAGGGGGGGAAGACAATTTGACATGCTTAAGCTAAACGTTAAGCGGAAGTTTGTCAACAAGGCAGCTTGTTTTTGTATTTTTTTCTATACTTTTTTTTAACAATTGTAAAATGTGTTTATTATGCACAATTCACAATTGTTGTTTGTCGTTTTTGTAAATATCAACAAACTACTTGTTGAAGATGATGTAAAAGGTGTAAGTCTATACTGTTTTTATACGACTATTATATGCTCTATAATATGAAAATATTAAATATGCACTTACCCCTATTCCTTCAGCTTCCACTTCTGAGATTGCTTTGAGAGTGAGAGTCTTTAGGCTGATTTCTTCGATTGCTCCTCAGCTTGCTCTATTCTCCGGTCATTTTTCTGCTACTCTTTCTCCAGATCATAATACAGCTGTTAGCCCAGCTGTTGCTTTAGCTGTTCCAGTTGTTACTTCAGCTTTAACACCAGCTGTTACTCCGCGTCTTATAACAATTCTTATTCCATTTTGCACTACTCTTTTATTTACTGTTTGGATTCTCTTTCGGCTGTGTTTAAGCCTGTCTTTGTGCCTCTTTTATTACCACTTAAACACTTATTCACATCGCGCTTTTTTTTCTCTTCTATCACTTGTGTTTACAACTCTTTTAACTTCTTTTTTAACTTCAACTGCATCTTCTGCTTGCACTTTATTATCTCCTCGTTTCTATGTCGTAGTCTTATTACTGGGTTTCTTTCTGTTTCTCTCATTTCATTTTGCTTTAACTTCTTCCTTATTCGAGCTGCTTACACTTCTTTTTGCTGTCTTTTAAATAACTGTTACTTATCTCTCATTATATTCAATATACTCTTTCTGTTTAGTTTCGAGTTAGGGTAAAATCATTTAAAAATAATAATTGCGCATTTATTAAACTATTTCGATGGTGTGTGCCATTTGTTAAAAGTTTAAAGGCAGCAACTAATACAAATACAACAACAACAATCACAACAACAACAACAACAATCACAACAACAGCAGCAACATTTGAAACATTTGCCAAGTGTGCCAAGTGCCAAATTCGTGTGCAATTTTATATCAACAATATATATATATATATTTACAGCGGGTGTTTAAACTTTTAATGCTCACTATTTGTATATATGTATGTATGTGTGTGTATGTTTTTGTTGCAATAGTTGCATGAATCATTTGCGTGAAATTATAAATACAATTGCAGCTAGCATTGCATTCAGCTAATTTGTGCTAATTGCAAGCAAAAGTCAAGCAGAAGCTAGTGAAAGGAGCAACACATGAGGGAACACGTTGCGTATGAGTGATGTCACATATATATATTGAAATGAAAAGTAAGCGATACAAATATAAATTTCAAAATGACACATTGAAGGACATACGCTGCGTATGAGTAATGCAAAGCACTAAAACCAATTAATTTACATATTAAGTATACGCAGCGTAATAGTTTCAATAAGGTAATACAAATAAAACCGACACTTACCAATGCCAAAAACATATTGAAGTATGGGCCATAATCAATTAACTATATATCCTTAACTTTAACTGATTCTCTATATTCATTTTTACAGCTCTTTGGCCTGGCCATTGTGGCACTCGGCGTGCATATAATTATTATGTTTGAACACTTTGAAACTGTTGCCCTTGTTATCATTGGCTTTGGCATTATCATTGAGCTGGCAGCCATCTTTGCCATCAGAGGAGCTGTCAAGGAGAGCAGTCAAAAGAGTAAAGCGGTTAGTAATTGAAATATTCTAAATTACATTTTATATTCTATCAAAGATATTTTACTTACAGTTTGTAGTGATTGTTATTATATTGGTGGTATTACAAGTGTTGACAGTGGGTTTCCTGTGGCTCTTCCAAAAGACGCTGCTCATCAATGTGGATGCCAAGTTCGATCAGCTGTGGAATGATCAGCCAGTGCCCATTAAGCCAGGAAATGCCAGTCAAATAGCGAGCGTAGAACGTTGGGTAACTTCTTTTATAGACACTATTAAATAGCTTTAACTATATTAACTGATTTACAGCTCGATTGTTGCGGCAGTGCTGGCTATAAAGACTATATCCTGCCACCAAATAGCTGTTACAACAGTGAAACGCTAAAGCTCAACTTTGATGGTTGTCGTCAAAAGTTTTTGGATTACTTCGCTGAACGCTGGCAGGCATTCAATATAATTGGGCTGATTCTGGTGGCTGTAGAGGTATGAAACAATATATTAATATATATAATTTGATTTCTTATGTATATAATTATATTTTACAGCTTATTTGCGGTCTACTTGCCTATATGCTGGCCAATAGCATTGTGAGTCGTTGGAGGCGTTCCAAATACTTTTCCAAATAAGCGCAACAACAAATTGCAGTTTTAAGCACTACACACACACACACACTTACACAAAACACATACACAAAAAGGCCAAAGAATTCTCAATACTGTGCAAATAACATATATGTAGACTACCTCAACTCCAAACAGCCAAACAACAACCAATCAGCCAACAGTTTCCATACAAATCCTTTCCAGAATTAGCCAGAGTTGAGCTCAACAGCCGGTGCCAAAATGTGAAGCAGTGTTCAAAGCCCCTATCGATGTCTAACTATATACATACAAACATACATACATACATACATACACATATATATACAATAATTTATATGCATGTATATACTATACATATATATATATATAAGATTTGTCACAAATTGTTTCTATATACAATTGAAACGGAACTACAAATTCTATTTAGTTTTATATATAAAAATTATTATAACTATTATTAACAAATAAATTCGTAATAAATCATTTAGTCTATTGTTTAATTATTTAGTATTTTGGCTGACAACTGATATGCCCCAAAACGTTAACTGAATGCTAAATAGCCAGAAATATTCTTAAAACCAAATTTGTTTGTTGACATCATTTTTTTTTTCTTCATCTTCTCTTAAAACCAAATGTCAGTGTCCAACTGAGACACAGGCAGCCCGCAGTTTCCGTTATTCATAAGTTTATATATACATATATATCATATATATCATATATATATATATATGTATGTATATGATATGTATATGAAGCAAATGTGTGGGCGCTTTACGCTAATTTTGATGCGAGTTCTTTGTGTTGTTTGTGAGTTTTCTTTTGATATTTTCTTATTGAGAGTCTGCTCTCTGGTGACGCTTTGGCTAATGCATTGTCGTCTATTGGCCAGCATTATAGATGGTCAAAATATCTGTATGCCAGCAGCATCCCAAAAGATGCGGCTAAACAAAAAATTTCTACATTTATGAGTCGACTGCGAGTATTTGCCGTGTGAGCATTGTCGTTGCCGCAAGGTGCGCATCAAGTTCATAATTTTGAAAAAGTTGTTTGTTGCTTTTGTGTCATGTACTGCACGACACAGATTTTAGCATACATTTTGTGTGTCATCAATGTGATTTACGCTGTAAGTTCGACCCTAATATATATATATATATATATATGTATATATATCTTGTGACATTGAGCATAAAAAAATGTAGTTAAGGAATTTCAATGCAAATCTTGTGCTCTAAAATAGATAAATGGATCTCTGTTGATCTGGTATGGCGCCTGGCTATTGGGTGACAGCATTGCCAGCGAGGAGAGTGCCAATTTGGATCATGGCGAGCATCTAGCTGCCATTTTGTGTATACTCTTGGGCAGCGTCATCATTTTGGCCAGCATCTTTGGCACTATAAGCCTGGTTAAGCAGTGCAAGAAGATGTTAATAGCTGTAAGTGTCACTTCTAACTTATCTGCAGCTAATCTCCTATCAATCCTTACTTCAGTATACAGTGCTGCTGCTGCTGCTTCTAGTTATACAATTGATTATGTTTAGCATCAGCTATGCAGCCAGTGGAGATGATCTGCCACTTAATCTCAGGCAGGGCTTCGATGAGCTGTGGGATAGCAAGGCACAGCCTAACCTAAGCAATAGCACACTCAGTCAGTATGAGCAGTGGGTAAGTGCAGCTGCATCCTTGTATCCTTTGTAGCAGGAGAGACTTTTATTAAATTCCTGTTATTATAGCTGCATTGCTGTGGTCGCAATAGCGCTGAGGATTACTTTTTGCTGGAGCAGGAGCTGCCCGCCAGCTGCTGCCTGGCACGTGATTGCACCAAACCCTTGAATCTCTATATGGATGGCTGTGAGCAGAAGTTTAAGGATTATCTTAGAAGAAAGACAGCTAATTTCCATACAATTAGTTGGCTTATTATATTGACTGAGGTGTGTAGATTAGTCATTATGTGATCACATTATATATACTATATATATCTCCGATTCTATATATATATTTCTTATAGTTTCTTGGTTCCGTGGTTACCTGTTATTTGGTGGATAGCATACGAACTCATCAAGATCGCGTGCGTTTCTATAATTAATTTAATATTCTTTTTTTGTTTTGTTTGATTTTATTTTTTTTTGGTTCCTCTAAATATGTATTATACTATAGTTAGTTATTGTGATTATATATATTAGCATATACACTATTTATTGAATTCATTGATAAAAATATATACATGTAAGCTACAAAACTCCCACGCACCAACAACAACAACAACAACAAAAACCTGTTGACTGCAACGAAAACAAAAATAAAATAAAAAAAATACAACGAAAATAATGAGTAGGATTTTAATAAGTTGGCAAATGGCAACAATAACAAGAAAATATACTATAAAAACACACACACAAACACATACACACACACACACATATACACGCAGAACACACACATTGCGCAGCGCCTTTGCTTTTCAGCCAAGTGGGCGCAGCGACGCGCTCAATTTTCTCGAGCAGATCGAATCTTTAGATGTATCATACATCTACATATATATATATATATATATATATAGCACATATATAATATATATGTATATATATACTACTCGCATTTTCAAAATCAAAATATACACACAGTTTCAGTTGTTTCACGGCACTGAAAGGCAGCGGTCAACAGCAGCAGCAACAGATCCAATCAGATCTGATTGGGATACGCTCGACGAAGCTCACCTGTCCAAAACTGGCAATCACCTTATACGTAATAGCTTACTTAATGCATTCAGCTTATTTGTTGCTCATTTAAATAACAACAAAAACAACAAGCTGTTCACTCATTCATTCAGTCAGTCGGTCATTTGATCAAATACTCAGCCAGCTGCACTCTTCTTCAGCCTTTACAAAACAACGAAAGCACCCAAAAAAAAAAAAAAAAAATAAAAACAAATCTCTTGCCAAGTGGTAGAAATCTTCTGTTGCCTTCAATATGGGTATCTCGGAGAGTACAGTGAAGCATGTGTTGTTGCTACTGAACTTTGTATATGCGGTATGTATATATTGTAATCCATTGTTTATAGTTGATTCTCATGATGGAATTATCTCTCAGGTGCTTGGACTGCTGCTGATTGGTTTTGGTGTATTCTTTTTGTAAGTCACATTGACAATTTTCTATTTAAATTCACTAATTATTTACACTGTATATCACTTTTTAGGGTATATGTTACGTCGGTGAGCATTGGTGAGAATGTAGCTGGTGGTTTGATCATTGGACTGGGCATTATTATAATCATCATTGCCGTCTTTGGTTGCTTGGCTGCCATGCATGAATCGCCTAAGCGTTTGCTAGTCGTAAGTGTATATCCTTTAGTTAAGGATAAGTATAAACTGGCACTTAATTCGATTATATCTAATTATAGTATGTAATAGTTACGGTTGTGCTAGTGCTTACCCTGCTGCTATTCCTTAGCATGGTATCACAGGGCACACAGGATGGCATATCGGGCAGCATTAACGATGGCTTTGAGCGTTTGTGGGATGAGGAACGCAAGGAAACGGGCGCCTTGCAGTACTATGAAACTTGGCTACAATGCTGTGGTGTTAACAATTCACAGGATTATTGGGTCTTGCATCATGCGATACCCAAAAGTTGTTGCATTGATCTCAAGTGTGTGGATAGTAGCAGCATCTATAAGGATGGTTGCAAGGCCAAATTTGTAGAGTATTTGGATAATAGGCTTTTGGTATTCAAAATACTCTGCTGGCTGCTCATTGTGGGCGAGGTAATACTCTGTAGTAACGTTAAATACAATATTTAATTTGTCACTTGCTGTTTACAGGGTGTTGGTGCTGCCTTTGGCTGGATGCTGTTGACTGGTTTAAAGAATCAGGGACGTCGCAACAATGCTGTCTGGATGTGAGATGTGTCTACACTACAGTTGTTATCTTAACACTAAGTATTACTAATTGAAATTACACTTATATTTAATACATTTACTACAATTAAATGCACAATTATTAATAAGTACTTTATTTCTTTTGTACTCAGGTTAACCACAACCAAGTTATAGCTTTAGAATTTCAAAGAATATATTTGTCTCACAGAGTGTCTCGTTTTTAGAAACCAAACTCATGAATATGCCATATTTTCCCGTAAGAAGTGGTAAATTTGGTACTTTAGGGGTAACCTCCGTATTGCATACGTCATCAAATGTTAAGTAAGGTTCCTACAAATATATATAACATATATAATTGATATTATATATATATATAGTATACTTACCGTAAAGGGACAGGAATGATTTAGATTTGTTTGTTCATTAAACAAATTGAAGAACAACTTGGCTACCGCATTATAACGATTTTTAAGGAAACGGCACAAATCCAAGTCGACCGCAAACATAAAAGGCCTCCAACCATTGTTATAGATCATTACCTTGCCCTTTAGCTGTACAATTATTATAATTAGCTTAACGTTCAATATTTCAATACAATATATACTGACAATGACACCCTTTTTTAGTGAAGTTTTCAGGTAATAACGCAAATACACACAGTTCTTCAAGGAATTCTCGTACTTTATGTGACAATAGCCGACGGAACAAGCCTTGTTATTATAATTGCACATGCAAGTAATATTTGTGTACCTAAAGTGTAGGCCCTGAAATATAATGGAATATATAAATTTAAAGTTTGATTTAAGCATGTCCTGTGCTTACCTCCAGACAGCCAACATTTAGCAGCGATATTATGGCTACCAACCAGAACGATTTAACACCCAAGTAATCCATTTGATTGCCGCTGCGTGAATGGAGTTGTTTTTGATTAAAGTCAAATTGCCGTTTGCCAATTGGCTTTGGATATAATACAAATAATTATATTGAACAATAAATTGAAAAATGTGTACGTTTTTAATGCACAATCACAACATCCAGTATTTAGTTTATTGATTAGTCCGCTAAGAGCTCAATACATCTATATAGAATTTTGATTCGGTTATTAAATATTTTTCAAACAAAAAGTTTATTTGCAAGCAGTATTTGCCGTTGATAAGTGGTAAATTTGGTATTTTGGGTATAATATCTGTATTGCATAGGTTATCGAAGGTTAAATAACTTTCGTTTGTCTAAAATTAAAGTTAATTAATAAATACAGCTGTTGGTGTATGGATATAATATAGTTACCATAAAAGGGCAGGTATGATTCAGATTAGTGTGTCCATCTATGAAAGTAAACACCATTCTAGCCAAAGCATTATAGCGATTCTTTAAAAAACGGCATATGTCTAGGTTCACTTCATATATGAATGGTCTCCAACCATTGTTATAGATCAATAAACGTGAGTTTATCTACAACGAGGTTATAGTTATTATATTCGTATATATTTTGGATATAAATGTCTTACCATGACACCTTTTTCTATTGGTTTTTTTATTTGATATCGTAAATTAATACAGTTCTTCTTGTTGTTCACCTGCTGCAGGTAACAGTAATCCACCGAAGAAATTGTATTATTATATGATTTACATGTAACATTGGTATTCATAAAGTATAATCCCTAAAAAGAAATTTGGGAATATAAATTTAAGTTAATATTTTAATATGTCCTGTGCTTACCTCTAAATATTTAATATTTAGTATTGATATTATGGCTAGCAGCCAGAACGGTTTAACGCTCAACTGATCCATTTGATTGCCAGCGATTGAATGAATATTCGAAGTTTTTAATCAATCTAAAATTGTCGTTAGAAAAAAAAATTGGTTAAACAAAACTATAATAATTATTTTAAAATCGTGCAATTAACCTAAGTGGTATTTAGCGATTTATAAGTTTTATATATATGCCTACCTCATGCTGCAACATTTAGCGCTTGTATTAACCATCAGTCCAGAGCCAAGATTTAGAACGCAAGCGGCGCTTCCATGCACAAAAAACACTCACACTTAGACAAAACATTTTCAATTGCATACAGACACTGTTGGACTTAAAATCTAATTTGCTAATAAAAGCCAAACTATTACACTTCACTTATATATTCTTAATTAGTTACGTTCATTATAAAAAGGTTTTGTTTTATATTAATTAATATTATTATTATTCGTGCATAATACACACATACTAACGGAAAGCATTTCAAATTGCACATACACACAGTCAAGTTTAAAAACAATATTTGCCAATAAACGCCGAACTATATAACTTCACTGATATAATAGCCGTTCACAATTATAAGTAATATTAGTTATGTACATTATAGAAATGCTTAATTTCGTATTTATTTAAAATTATTTAACTTTTAGGTCCACTGCTTGAATCTTCTCTACACTTTTCTTCTTCTTCACTTTTGTCTTTTAACTTGTAACAGAACAGCTGATTGGTCTTAGCAGCAATGTAAATGGATAGTCGATAAGTTCTTTTACATACTCAGCTGTTAAAGTTAACAGAATATTTTTATTTACAGAAAACAATATGGTCACACTGTCGATGTCGACTTATCGATTGCTGCAAGCAATGTAAAAATTAAATTTTAACTATTTTGACTAAAGTATTGAATTTTAATTAACTATTAATTGTGTTAGGCCATTACGTATTTGTTTTGTTTTACCTACTTCTGTTGAATTGCTTACAATATTGTGTGTATATGCAAAGTATTTATTAGTTGTGCAAGCACAAACGGCAACAGGTGATACATCCATATTCGAAATTGATGCAGAGCTGTACAGCATAAAACTGTCTAAAAATGTATGAGCATGGGAATGTAGGATGCATCTTCTATTAACTGAATGATATTGTAACCTGCGAGCGAGTTTTCTTTATGGCTATGCGGTAACTTGAGCTGTGCGTATGTAATGAATATAAACTATTATATCATTTGATCACAACTAATATTCTCTCATATATTTATCTAGCAAGCTGTACTATAATAAGACCGAAATTTCTGATTTAAACTATTAGATGACTGCATTACGTGCGACCGCAAGAGAAGGATCGGCACATTTAAAATCTAACTGCCATGTGCCGAAGCATCCCAAACTATTCTGTAATAAATAAAATCGATACAGAACAATATTGTAATATAATAGTAAATTTAATAATTAATTAAAATATTTAAATATATTTCCCGAATATTAATATAGAAAATTTCTGAGCAAAATAGTTTTGATCTTTTCAATATTAATTATCGTCACTTTCAATTGCTCACTGTTACATTAGATTGGTCTTAAGCTGACTGCTATCAATACATTTCGTTGAGTTCAAAGAACGTTCTGTTAGGTGCATATAATCTGTTAAGTGGGAAACAACAAACTAAAGCAATCTGCCTAATACTTCAACTTCCTTAAATTCAAAACACCGCAACCTTACTGATAGATCTAAAAACTAATATCGTTTATGTCATTTTGCAAACAATTAAATATATTTAAAACATATTTTCAAAAAACATTATGTTTTGTAGTTTTTTTAATATGTTTCCTAAAATTGTATTTATATAATTTTTATTTCAATTACATTTTTATGTAATTATGTCCATTGATACAATAAAAATAACGATCGTAATGCAAAACAACCAAAAAAGAAAAAAAAAACAATTAATTTCAAATTGTTATAGCTCGTTTGCTTAAAGATCAGCACGATGAAGTAATCTGTCAATGCTGAGAATTAAAATCAAAGCTCTTAAATTTAAAGCTTTTTAAATCCACTAAAAATCACCGCAATCTTAGTCTTTTCCTCTCTCACTCCCACTCTCTTTACCTCTTACTTTAACATTGCAATTGGATTTGCTAATGCAGTGCGTTTTCTTTGCTCGTTCGGTGCAGTCACGTTTCGCGCGGTTTCGTGTTATGTGTGGAAATTGTTTGTGTGTCCTATGAAGGTTCGAAATTGGTAAAGTTTTTAATGTATTGCACACAATAAACTAGTGTAAAAGTGTCGGGCAACATTGTTTTAAGTGTTTTGTGATTTTCTGCACATTTCTTGCATTGTTGGTATGTTTGCTTTGCTGGTGATTCTCTATGAAAAATAAGCAATTGTAGCACAAAAGACAAAAAGCGACAAAAAAAATTTTTAAACGAAAACACAAAGCTAGAAAACAAGTTCTGCTGTGCACAAATACAAATTTACGCTCTCTCTTTTTCTCTGTCTCTCTCTCTATCTTCCGTAAGCTGTTTGGTAGCAGAACAGTTGCATCACAAAGGCCGACAGAGCAGCAGTTACACGCAAACACAGACACACACACACACATTTCTCATATAACGTAATAAAAGCACGTGTTGGCTTTGATTTTTTTGCTTGCTTTACTGGTTGTTGTTGTTGTTGACTTTATTTTCTTTTACTTCTTTTTGCTTTTTCTGTCGGTGTGTGTGTTTGCTTTTGTTGTATTTTTTGTATTCATGACGTGATTTGGCATGTTGTTGAATGAGCTTGCTAGTATATATGCATGAATATGTATGCATATATGTATGAATATGTGTGTGGGTGTGTTTGATAACAACAGTTGCTCTGCCTGTGTTTGTGTACTCGCTGCTCTCGCTTGATTTTGTTATTGTTTGCGTTTTTTGGGTTTCTGCCTTTGAATTGACTTTACTTAATTATTGAAACGAATATTACCCGCGTGGGCCACTGAAGCTGCAACTTACAAAACCAAAGTGTGGGCATATTAAGTACATGATAAAGGAAGTGATTTGTTAGGTAGTATAGAAACAGTAATAAATCCATGATTCATGATGCATTCATGATGTCCACCAACATGATAAACAGCTGTCAATTAGAACTTGTCTTTGGCAATAGATAGGTAAATATGTATCGAAACTAAACAAACGTAAAAGATAATCAAGTGAATAACTTAATGTTCAAATCACAACCGTTAATTTATTTTCTTGTCATTCTCTCTCGCTCAAACTCTATTTCTGTTCGACATTTGTTATCTGTTTAATTGAACGAATTGTGTTAAATAACAAGAAAAGCCACAAACTTATAAGCACTCTATTTAATGAACGTACATAGAAAGAGAAGAGAATGCAATAAAAAAAAATGCTTAACATGCAAAAGTAAATATACAACAAAATAGGACAATGGAAGAATTGAAAGCTAAAATAGAACTAGAAGTGACTGGAGAAACTTTAGCAACGGAATTAAAATGTAAAAAGCAGCGTAAATGAAGTGTAAAATATAAAGAAGACAAATGAATATAAAGGAAATGTAGGAGAAGGACAAATAAGGAATAAAAAAGAAACTAATACGACATTATAAAATATTATTGTTCAGAATTATTAAGCAGTATATACTACTCTATAACTATTTACATAAATAGCCCCGAGTAACAAATTTTACGGAACATAAACCGGTTAATGTTTTCCCATTTATTTGTGGGTAGTGAAGTGCAATTTTGATTGTTTATTCTCACGGTTATCAACAGGTACTAAGGGTGTATTAGCATACAACATCAATGTGCAGTTAGTTGCCACCCACTCGAGAAATCACAGCAGCTTAAAAGTTACAGCGTACCCCGAAAAACTAAATATTGAACTTCCCCCTTGTAGTCCATCCAATAAAAGGCGCGTGGGCTTGTAGCGCAACAAGCAGCTACATAGTCACGCACACACATACGTATATACACGCATATACGAAGCCACATACATACATACATTCAGACACATACAACCGGCTTCCCTATGGGGGTCCACTTCAACACTCTTTCGTCCCTTCTTTTACGAGTCGCGCAGAGTATGCCAAACCTGCTGTCGCTGCACAGAAATCAAAAGTGAACTTCGCATCGCTTGCATATTGCCGTCGTCTGTCGTTCTCCCGTCCCTTTATCCATTATCCATAACAAACAGCACAAAAAAAAAAAAAACTATTAAAACAAAAAATAACAACTTTGGCGTCGTTGCCATCGTCGTGTTTCGTTTGGCGCTCGTGGCCACCAAACGAAGTTGCGGTCGTTGCTCGTTTGCATGTTTGTTCTTGTTGGCTTGCTCGTTTCTTGCTTGTTGCTCGGTTCTAGTTGGTTAAGCTCTTCGTGCGGTATACGTTCGGCTCGTTACCCTCACACCAATACAACAATTCGTCTCAAGTCGCGACAGTCAGTCGCAGGCAGAGGCCAGCAGTCAAAGCAACGAGCAACGAAAGGCAACGCGAAGTTTTTTTTGGATTTGAATAGTTCGCAAGTTCGATTTATTTACATTTTACATGACAATTTGCGGCAATTAAATAACGACAACAACAACGAGAACGAATGCAATAAGAATATAATGCAAGTGTATTGGTGTGTGTGATTTTACTATAATTAATAGCCGTCGATTGTTAGACAAGTTGGCCCCAACTAATGCTGCGTTGATAACGTCTACAAATGTATGTAAGCGTATGTTTGTGTGTTTGTGTAAACACGTGTATATATAGATTAATTTGAATGTGTAACAGTATGTGTATGTATTGGAATGCATTTGATTAGATTTGTTTGCCTTTGTTGTTAAACAAATGCCCAATTTTTGACTTCACTCTTTCTGTTTCCTCTATACCCACCGTTCCTGCTTCGTTGTTGCGCCAATTCGCCGTTTTTTCTGATTTGTTTTTTTTTTTAACAAAAAAAAAAGAGCCAAAGAGACGCGAGAACCGGTTAACTGTTTGCAAAGCTTGCAAAAAAAAAAATCACTTTATTTTGTGTGTGCACTGTGTGCACAAATGCAAAAGCAAAAAGCAAGAATAACAAAAAAAAGCTTAAAAAAAAAATCAAAATATCAAAAAAACCAACAACAAAAAACCTAAATGCGCCGGAAACGAATAAAACTCATAAGGAAAATAAAAAATTAGCTGCCATTCATAATGCCATATAAGAAATACATTTAGTAAATTATTTAAAGTTTTCATTACAAATTAATCAAAATATTTAAAAGTTGAATTTTAATCAAAAATTTGCTGAATAAGTGCAAAGAAAAAATTCAGAAAAAATTAAATAATTAATGTTTGTGTTAAATTAGCAAATAAATTAAAAAAATAATAATTTTTATGCGCTGTAATTTGAGTGAAGTGTAAAAAAGAAAAATAAAATTGTTAAAAAATATGAAATAAAATATTAAAAAATATTGTGTTCAAACAAATGGCGTACAGTAAAGTGTGCCTAATAAAAAATTCATAAAAAATATACATATATACATATATATATATATATAGCTCTTGTTTCATGCGTAAAAATTTATCGGTTCATAACTTTAAACTAAGGAAATAAACAATAATAAATAACAGGAAATTGTTGTTTTCATATGCATTTCCCTTATGGCGCAACGTGAGGTTTTATTTATAGAAATCATAACACATATAGCACTGCTTAAGCTTTATACTTTGGTGTCCCTTTTTTGTCTGCTTTTTTTTAAGGGGAATCCCTAAGCACAAATATATGAATTAATCATCTTTCATTTCTAAACAGTTTTAAATTCAATAAACAATTCAATAAAGATTAATATAATTATATTTATATAATGTGTCCTATACTACAATTTAAAAGCAAAGCCAATAAAATGGCTGAAACAACAACAACAATATCAACAACGAAAACAACTTGTTGTTGCAATTAACAAAGAAGGTTGCAAAAACAGTTGCAACAACAAAATTTAAACACAAAAATAAATAAACAATTGAAAATAAAAGTGCATAAAATTAAATTTAAAGGTAAATAAAAGAAAACATAAAGAAAATGTCAGGCATACAGTCAAAGGACACAACAGTGCCAAAGACTAAATCAACAGTTAACGAGGCAACAACGACAACAGCAACAGCAACGACAGCAGCAACAGTTTCAAAGAAAACTTTAACCTCCAATGCGGCTTTGTCATTGTTTGATCAGCTGAAAAACGGCGTCAATTTGAACAGTTTGACAGTTGGCGCCGCCGCAGCAGTAGCAACTTCAACAACAACTACAACAGCAGTAGCAACAACGGCAGCAACAGCCACTGAAGTCGCAACACTAGCGCCACCCTTTCCCTCACCAATTATTGACTTAAAACCACCAGCCAAACCGCTTAAACCGCCTCAAAAAGCATTAACGGTATCACGTCCCTTTAGTACGCCCATTTTATTACCGCCCACAAGTACTATTGGTATCGTGCAAGGCACCAAAAGGGGCAAAAAAACAACAACGGCAACTGCCACAACGTCATCGTCGTCGTCGCCGTCGTCGTCGTTGTCGTTGCCAACAGCCGCAGCAACAGTTAACAATTTGGATATAAATGAATTGCGATCTCAGCTCTATCAGGGCGCCAAAAAGACTGCAACAACACCAACAACAACAAAAGCAACAGCAACACTAACAATAAAAGCAACAACAACAAATAAAAAAACAACTACAGCAACAGCAACACTTGCCACTGCAAGAGGAGACAGACAACGGAATAATACAAATAGCACAAAGAAGCGCTGCTTGGATCGCTACGATTCTTCAGAATCATCAGACAGGTGAATATATATCTCTTTATATATATATCTCTATATATATCTTTATATATATCTCTATATATCTGTTAAACATGCGAAAACTTTTCCTTACAATTCCAAACTGAATATTCAATTAGCAAGGCCGAAAAGCAGCACAGAAGATGGAAAAAGATAGATAGAAGGAAGAGAAATAGTAGAAGAGTTAATATTTATATATAAATGGATTTAGTTTAGGATTTTTATTATATATATGCGCTATGAATAGGATAGGTAGAAAATATGATAAATTTATGGAAAAGAAAGAATTCAATGAAGTTTTTTTTTGACTTAATTCCAATTAATATCTTAAAGACAATAACGTTAATAATAATACTGTTAAGAAAACCAGTTAAAGTGTTGGCCAAATTGTTATTATAAAAACGTATTTAACATATTTTTTATTGAAATTTTTCTTATTCATTTATGATTATAATCTAAGAATATGATTAAAGATAGAGGAAGAAAAACATAAAGGGAAAGCAGCTATAAAAAGTCATTTAAGTGGATTATATAGGAAATTTTCTTTTGACTTTTCTTGCATTCTTATGCTCTAGTGAAAATCTAAATGTAGAAAAATGTTGCCTTGCCAAAATTTCACTATAAATATATGTATTTAAGTATATATAGACCGAATGTATCTATGAGATACTTTTGCCAAAAGTATGTACTATAAATGGGCAGCTTAGTTGTCAGCCATAAGATGGAGTCTCTTGTATGTATATATAAAAGTATCTGTATATATGTATGTATGACTCACATACATATATATTGCATACAATTAAATAATTTATTTTTTTTTGCTAATTTATCTGACAGATACAGCTATAGCTAGAGATATGCATAAGTGTGCCAAGTGTGCTTAAAGGTGATTTAATAAAACGAATTAAATATGTATGACTGTGTTTGAATGCGTGTGTGTGTGTGTATGTTTAAAGCCAGTTTTCTGTATTATTTGGAGTACATTCAAGTACGGCACGCGTGCTGTGTGTATATGTATATGTGTGTATCTTATAGATACAATTTTGTATTTATTTATTATTGTTGTTGCTGTTGCTGTTGCTGTTGATGTTGCTATTGCTGCTAACTGGCTGAGAATGTGAATGCGTTTTGTTGCTGCAACAATGCCAACTAATTTCCGCTCATTAAAAATGCAGCGCAATGTGCATATTGTATCTTAAAGATACGCAAAAACATGCGTTTATTTATCAGCCAAAGCAGCAGCAAAGATAGAGACAAAGGCAGAACTCAGTAGCAGAGATGGGGGTAGCAGCAGAGGCAATAGCAGCAGCAGCGATTGTAAATTTATGGCTTGTGGGCGAGAGGCAAGTTTTAGTGCAACTCTCAGATACATTTACGAGCAGATCGACAGATGTATCTGATGCGGTTGCAACTACTAAATTGCCTGTTTCAATTTTGTGTTTGCATTATAATTAATAGTTTTGTGTTTTATATGCTACCCCTTAATATTGTTGTTGTTGTTGTTGCATGCAAATCATGCATAAATTTACGTGTCGTTGCCAGTTGTCCATTGTCTGTTGTCGTCACCATCGATAAGGTCGTCTAAAGTTCTGTTCCATACGATATATTATGCGTTTTTGTTTATCTGTTTCTTCTTTTTTTTGCTGTTTTTCTTTCGGTTGCTATTGCTGTTGTATTTGTGTTGTGTTTCACACGCAACGCACGCATATCAAGTGCCATCTATGTATCTGCCAGTTGTATTAAGTATACTGCTTATATCTCTATCATGCTATCTCTCTCTTTTTGTCTCACTATACCCTTCCTCTTGTTATCTATATGAGGTTCGTTCTTAGCTTCGGCAATATTCGTCATTTTGTTCGTGCAATGTTCGGCCGTCGGCGCTTTCGGAAATAATTTTAACTTTTGGTCGTTGAACTTTTCGCTTTTTTTTTGAATTTTTGATTTATTTTTTTTGTATTTTTTTTTGTATTTTTTTTTCACTTTGGTCACAAAACATTAAAACATTTTGTTTCGTTTTTGTTTTGTTTTGTTTTGTTTTTTTTTATATTTTTTTTCTCGTCTCGTTTTTATTCAATTTTTGCGCTGCATTTAATTTTATTGCGCATCTTTTGGGCATCAAAATGTTTTGTTGCTTTGCAATAAATTTATTTTTGGGCATAATTAAATTAAAAAAAAAAAACTATAAAAAGAAATTAAAGTCATTAAATTAGAGTAGCAAATGCAAACTGCTTCCCAAAACTTTGATCATTAACAATTTAATTATTGCATTAAAAATAAGTTCAAAGCGTTTTTATTGCCATCAAATGTTAATTTTGCTTACAATTTACATGCAATTGACCTTCTCAGAAATATTGCTATTAACTGTTTAAAATGCATTTGTTATGGGCTCTTACCAATAGTGAGATACCTTAAATAGTTAAGGTAATTGTGATGAGTTTAGTAATCCTTTCTTAGTATTACCAATACTTTTTCTTAACAACTTTAAAGTCCTTTAAGTTGCAGCTGAACTGCGTTGAGAACTCGGAAAAAACCTTATTTTTTATTAGTTATTATTGGCTAATAATATTTATAATTTTTAAAAGTTAAATTAAATTTTTCTATTTGTTTTGCTTAATAAAATACAAAGTTTAAAGAACAATTAAAAATTTTATTAGTTTCTTTAATATTTTTTTTATGTATTAATCGTTTAATAAAATTTATATATTGTTTTAATTTGTTTTTAAATTAATTTTTATATATTTAATATTTATTTTATAGTTTTTTTAATGCTTTTATATATTTTTTAAATATTTTTTATTTTTTTTTATATTTTCTATATTTTGTTTTTTAAGTCTTTTATTTGCACAATTTTTTTTAATGTTGCCTAAAATTGTTGTTTGTTGCATTTATTTTCCTTGAGTAACTGTTTGATTAAATGTTATTAACTTCAACTTTAACATTATAAGACTTAAATTGCTGGCTTAGCTTGGCCTTAAATGCAACTTTAGCTGCAATTGCAATTGCATTTAAAATTTCAGCTATCAAGAACTTCTGCAGTCTTAAAGTTTCTCATTAAAATTTAATTTTTCATATGTAATAAATAAATAATGAATATATCAACATCTACTAATGTTTCTTTGCTTATGTTGCATATACAAATCTTATGTGTGTATTTGTGTACGTCTATGTGTATGTGTGCGTGTATGTTTATGTGTATACAAGTCTTATTGACAGGCGAGTCGTAACATCACATCCGCGGCGTCGTCGTACAAAACATTTAACTTTAATTATCGCTCATAAAGCTAACAGCAACAGCAACAGCAACGGCAACAACAATACACACACACACACACCGCTACATATAAATACATAGATACTCAAAATAAAGTTTATATATATTTGTATGCAATGATCATTTGTTTTGTATGTTTCTTGTTTTGTTTATTTACCAAACACAACGCGATAATCAACGGTTTGCATTTGCCTCTTTTATTTATTTTTTTTCTTTTTCCTTATATATCTCTGTATGTGTGCTGTTGTGTGTGTGTGTGTGTGTGTTTTTGTGTGCTATTGACTTGGTACGCTTTGTTGTACAGGTTTTTCCACATTTTCCATCCGTCCATATAGCACCAACAACATCAACCAACAACCACGACCCGACCCCCACTTAACAATCCAAGTGCGACCCACTGCTTCAATGGCGTGTGCTCCTTTTGCCTCTGTTGCACTTTTCCCAGTTACTGTTTAAAGTTTTTCCTTCCTTTTTCAACTTTATTTTTCTTTAGTTATGTTTTGTTTTTCTTATGGAGTTGTTGCAATTGTTGCTGCTGTTGTTGCTGTTGCTGCAGTTGTTACTCTTTTTGCCCAGTCATGCCAAGCACGCCTCAATTGTCGGCACATACTCAGGCGCAGATACGAGATGCAGATGCAGATGCAGATACAGATACCAATGCAGCTATACATACAGCTATATCTATAGATACACACACACGCACGTACACACACACTCATAAACATAACACTGACAATGCAATATTGTGTAATCGCCCACGTTGATTTATCTCGTTTAAGTGACTCCAAACGATGCGACGACGTCGGCGCTAACGTCGCTGTCAACGTCGCTGTCGCTGTTGCTGTCACCGTCGCTGTTGACTTTGCCTGTTTTGAACGTTGAAAGTGTAATATAATAATTCGCAATGCCAATTGCCTTACTGTCTTATACTCTATAATTGAATGACTGACTAACTGTTTTATGCCAATGGAAAACGACTTTAATTTTCATTTGTTATTAATTGGTTGAGGCTTGTATACAGTTATGTATAGATAAAAATAAGATAAAAAATAGAATGCATGAGTTAAAGTATTGCATGACGAACTGATAGAAAGATGAAACAATAGGAAGATGGATGGGTATATAGAAGAAAATGATTGATGGTTAATAAGATGTGTGGATACAACGATAATTTAATGGATGGATGAGTGGAGGGTTGAATGGAGGATGACAAAGAGGATTGGATGGAAGGATAGATGATTAGATAGATAGAAAAATATAGATAGATAGGTTGATAGATAGATAGATAAATATTTGAATACTTAGATGAATAGATAGATAGATAAATAGATTAAGGTATATATTTATACATAGATAGATGGATAGATAGATGGGTTGATATAGATAGATAAATAGATAGATGGATACATAGATGGATAGATAGATGGATAAATAAACGGATAGTTAGATGGATAGATAGATGGATATATAGATTAATAGATATATCTATACATAGATAGATAGATAGATGAATAGATAGATGATATACATAGATAGATAGATAGATGGATGCATAGATGGATAGATAAATATATGGATAGATAGATGGATATATAAATGGATAGATAGATGGATATATAAATGGATAGATAGATGGAAAGATATATGGATAGATAGATGGATGAGTAAATAGATAGATAAATTTGTAGATAAATAGACGGTTAATTACATTGCTAAATATGAATTTTGTTAGTAGAGAGAAAACTAGGTTGACTTAGGAATAGTAGTAGATAGATAGATAGATATATGGGTAGAAGAAAGGATGGATAGATTAAACTTAAGGGGATAGCTGGACAGATAAATAGCGATAAAAGGAAAGACAGAAAAAGTGAATAGGTATACGAATGTGTATCTAGATAGAGAGATAGATAAATGGTTAGATGAATACTTTTCTCTAGTTCATAAAGATGAGTTAATTACAGGGTATTATTATTGTCGTGTTTTGTAGTTCTTGGTGAATTATTACTTCTAGTTTTGTTTACTGTTTGTTTTTGCATCTTCTTCTTCTACTACTGTAGTTGCTGTTGTTTCTATTGTTGCTGCTGCTGCTGTTGTTGCTGTTGCAGCTACTCGTGTAGATTTAGTCGTGCTGCAATTTTGCTTCTTAATGTTATTTACAATTTTTGGCATTGCATTTGGCATTGTTTTCATAGCAGTTGCATTGTTTGGCATATTACCAACTTGACAACAGCTTCTTGTTTCTGCTGCTGTTGTAATTGTAGTTGTTGTTGTTGTTGTTAGCCAACATGCAGCTGCATGAAATGTTGTTAATTTAAGGCTTAAAGTTAAGTCTTTTGGCCATGATCAAGATGCATTGCAAAGTAGTTAAATTAAGCGCATTTAAGATAATCTGACTTAAACATGGAATTAAACTAACTATAACGAATATTAAATTAAACACAGCTGTATATTGTATATAGTATATATACATATATATATTCTATATCAAAGTCTGCTTTAAGTCTATTCTTTGTGCAGCTGTTTGCTGCCACTTAAATAAAGGCAATTGCAATGCTTCATTCATAATTTTTTGCCCTGCTCTGTCTCACTCTGTCACACACTCATAGTCTCTCGTTCTTTCTCTTTCTTTATCTACTTTGTATACTGTTCCTTTCTCTATCTTTGCTCCATTTTAGATTGCAGCTGATTGCCTTGTGGGCAACTTTCAGTCGACCGCCCACAAGTTCTGCCAAAGGCGTTTACACTCGATTACCAAAATGAATATGTTGAGTGGCCAACTAATTTGCTACAACAACAAGCTCCAACTTGCAACTTGCAACTTGCAACTAGACAGCTAAGTAGCCAAAATACAAACGCCTAAAAAAAAGAGAAGAAAAAGAAAAGCCAATGTACAAAATTTTTACTGTGTTCTCTGTCTTCTCATCCTTTCTTATGGCATTAAAAAGACTAGAGCATTATGGTATGCTCTGCATGCAATGTTGCAAGTTGCCTGCCACGCCTTTAGACGAGACACAACCGCCTCCAACCAGTAGACAAACAACAACAACAAGAACAGCAGCCACAGCCGCCAAAGTTGGCCACATTGAAAATGAGCTGCAATTTTTATACACTTTGTTTTGGAGTTAATATAACTCTGACTTTAAGTTGGTAACATAGTAAAGAGTTGATGTATAGTTTATATATAGAATATATATTCGATAAGTTTGTATATCGATTAGTCAGCGTAGTGGCAGCGAAACATTTTCTGGCAGAGCCTAGAAAAAAGTTCTGAAAATGACAAAATTTTCTATATTTGCTTAGAATTTGCTGCATTGCGAGGGAAGTAGTGGGAGGTAGAGTTAGGCAGAGAGATAGTTAGAGATAGAGAGGTATATAGAAAGTGTAAGAAAGAGATAGAGCATTAAATTTCAAGTCACTTGCCAAATGCATTTTCCTTTTAGTTTCTTTTTTTTTGCCTTAATTTTTTTCCTTTTTTTGTATGTAATTTTTGTAATTTTTTTTTATAGCCTGCAGTTTTGCTTGTTGTTGTTGCTGTTGTTGTTGTTGTTGTTGTCGTGCAAGTGTTGGCCGACCCAGTGCTCAGACTCTTTAGCCCCACTCTACCTCCGCTCTACCCGAAGCGGCTGCTGGTTTTGGGCTGTTTGCGCCTCCTGCTGTCAGCCCTTTGCTTTGCTTTTGGTTTTCTTTTCTTTTCTTTTTCTTATTTTTTTTGTTTTCATTTTAGTTTCTTTGTTGTTTTTTCCACTTGTTTCAACTGCGTCACATTCTTAGCTGCTGTTGTTTTTTTTGTGTTTTATTTTTATTATTATTTTCTTTTATTATTATCTTTTATTATTTTTAACACAAGCGCATAAAAAATAAAGCAAAAGCTGCTGTAACACATGTGTCTGTAGCTGTATCTCTCTCTGTATGTCTGTGTGTGTGTGTGTGTGTGTGTTTGTATGAAAAGCAGTTTAAACACAAAATTAGAGCCTCTCCTGTGGTTCCCCGCCCATCCCTTGGCCCTGGCTCCCTCAGCGTTCGCCTTGTTTTTCTCAGGCCCTCGAGGAGCACATTAAGTCGTAATAAATGCTGCCTTGCCTCTGTTTTTGTACATTGACCTCAAAAGCTGCTGTTGCCGCCGTTGTTGTTGTTGCTTCTGCTGCTGTTGCTGCTGTTGTAGCTGTTGCTAGTGCAGCTCCCTCCTGTTGCATGACACGCCTCTCGTTATACCGTTCAGTTTGTTATATCTTTTGTTGTTATTTCTTGTTTCCTTTGCTTTTTCTTTTTGGGCTGCTGTTCTTATTGTTGCTGTTGCATGTTGCTGTTGTTGCAGTTGCATGTTACTGTTGTTTTTGTTATTGTTGTTGTTGGTTTTCGTGCACATTTTGCTAAATAGCTTCTATTTACGTTCCATGGAAAATGCATTTGGAATTGTAAAGTGCAGAAATTTGTTATTGTTTTCTTACTTTGTCTCTGCTTGCAACAAAGTGCAAACAATGCCACAATGCCCCAAAAGCTAGCAACAGCAGCAGGGGGTAAACTCAGCTAACTGTAGCTGTGTGCACATAAATCAAATAGGCAACTTGCCACAAGGCAATGCCACAGATTTATGCAAAACTTTTGTTGCACTCATGTTGATATTATTATTGTGTTTTAGCTTGGTTGATGTGCAGCAGAGCTTGGTAGCAGCAAATATCCTTAACAGGAATTTGCAGCAATTCCTTAGAACATCATAAAATTAGAAGAAAATGTATATATATATGCAACTGTGCCACAAAATGCAGCAACATTTGATTGAATTCATATGAAAAGTTAAAAACGTTTTATGCATTGATTATTTAACATTATGTCACGTTTTGAACTCTTGATATTTTAGCCCAGATTATCTTTATATATATTTATATATATTTATCTATATATAGATATAGATATATAGATATGCTGTTGGTAAATATAATTTATGCAGAGCTGCGATTTATGCAAATTACCAAACCAAAAATTGCTCATCTAAATGTGACTGGCCAAAATGGCTAATGGCATTCTAATGTTGGCCACCAAAATCAAAATCATATTAGCTTACTTATGCACATGTCTATGTGTGTGTGTGTGAGAGAGTGTGTGTGTGTGTGTGTGTTTGTATTGTGCTGTCCTGGCCATGTTATGCTTTTGGCTTTCGCACATGGAAATACCAACATCAACAACGGCAAATGCTGAAAATTTTTCATTAATTATAACGTCAGTTCGCGAGCCATCGCCATCGCCGTCGCCATCGCCGTCACCATCGCCATTGCCATCAACATTGCCATTGCTCTTGCATATCAGACTGTTCACCAATACCCCTAACTTCGCCCCCTGCACCTGGTCAGTCTACTGCCTAACCCACCCTGTGGTAAGCCATGACGTGCAGCTGAAAAAACAACGACAACAACAACAAGTGCAGCGGTGAAGCCAACAAATACTTTGCCCCAACTCATGACTCTGTGGCCAGACAAGCGTTCCGGACAACTCCCAAACAACTCCCGGACAAGTCCCGGACAAGTGACAGGCCATTGCCAGGCGCTCGTTCATTGCATATACCCTAGAAAAGAAACTGTACCTAAAATAGAAAAGATTTCCTTAGAAGCAACTGAAATATATATCAATAACAAGATCAAATTCGATAAATTAATTTAATATCAAGTGTAGGGTAACTGTTAGCTGTGTATACCCCTTCAACTAGATCACTTTGTCGTTTCATTTGCAGTTTTATTTTTTTTATTTTTATTTTTTTTGGTATTTTTTTCAGTGCCAGTGAAAATTAGTCATTAACTTTTTAAGCATCGACTGGACAAACATGGCGTATGAGTGATGTGCATGACCGTCGCACTTTGTGAGCATTTCCGTACGCTGCATACCCCTTTACACAGCTGTAAATGTGTTGTATGTGTGCGTGTGTGTGTGTGTGTGTTAGTGTGCCTGTGTGTGTCTGTTGCATTGTATAAGGTCCCGTCTAGGCAGTCAAACTGCAATCCGCAGGCATATGGCAATTATGTTTGCAGCTATGTCAAGTGGAACTGAAGCTGCCACCGATTTGCAGTTAGCAGTTGCTAGTAGCAAGTTGCTGGTTGCAAGTTGCAAACAGCATTTATCCATTGCCAATTGCAGTGCGTTAGATACTCATTTGTTTGTTGGCAGGCAATGGATATGTTGGCCTTTTATTGTGCCTGAAGCTATCATTAAGTTGGTAACATGAAAATGAGTCAAAAGCTGATAATTACTGGCCAAGTTGATACTGCAACATGTTTTCTATATAGTTGTTTGCATTTAAACGTTTTTATGTATAACCTGTATCCTTTGTTCTTGGTATCCTTTTAATCCTTTTTAGCTTTTACGCTTTGATTTAATTTATTTTCTGGCAGTTTCCATTTCGCTTTTGTTTCTCTCTTTTGCGTAACAATTTGTTCGCCTAAATATGAATTCTTTTTTTTTTTTTTGGTTTTCTTTATACATTTTGCTTTTTATTTTCATTTCCGTTTAAGTGCGATTTATCTCTGTCTTCCTTTCTTTCTATTTTTTGTTGCTTTAATTCTCTTTGAATTTCTAGTGGCCGTTTTTATCCAATTTGTTTTGACCATTTGCACAAAGAGCCAACTTGACATTGACCTTGACTCTCTTTTGCGTTCTACTTATGCGCTCAACCGAGACACACACATACACACACACACACAGACACACATACACAGTCAGACTAAGCTGCTTTTAAAATCAAAAGTGTAACTGAAAAGCTAAATCGAATTGCAAAATCAAAAAAGCAAAGGAAAAGCACAAATCATACAGTTAATTTGTGTAAACTGAAAACGAAAAAAGAAAAGAAATATAAATGAAAAAGTGTATAACGAATAGCAAATACCCTAAACATATGTTTAGTTAGATAAAAATTTGGGTATACAAGACTGTATATAAATTGCTTTATTTAAAACTGAAGCAATTAGTTAACGTAAGTTTCGAGTAACATTGTTTAAGGTTGTATTTAGTGTCCTAGCATAATATTAGACTAAGACTACTAGCAGCTTATACTAAAGTCATCAAGCCCTTAAGTAAAAGCTTTGTACTTATTATAACGACCCAAAGAAGGCGTCTTAAAAGGATCAAAAGAAGCTCTAACAATGCTTTTAGGTTTATTTTTTTGTGATATATATAAGTATCTATATATTTATTATATACTTTGTCTGTGTATATAATGTACACAATAAAATTGTAAACGGTTAACAACAAAAAGTTTATCAGAGCGTAGGATTGATATATCGTTTGAGCGTACCCCAAATAAACCAGGCCAAAATAATCGGCTTAAAAAGCTTCATTTCGGTTTGACATTTGCTTCAAAATTTCAATTGAATTTGACAATTGAAAAGAGTTTTTTTGTTGTCCATTGATTAGGTATATATTGTGTGTAAGTGTGCATGTATATATGTATATATTTATACGTATATATATATATATATATAAGTGTGTGTGTGTTACACACTCTATTGTATTTGCGCGTGAAATTAGTTTGCGGCTTGCGCACAAATCACACAAAATGCGGGCAACAAAATGCACAAAATTGTACAAAAATTCTAATTACCAACATAAAATAATCAAATTGTTTGCATAAATTAAAAACCACAAAAAACTATACTAAATATATAATATATTTATATAGTATATGTATAAACATATATTAAATCATGAAATTTGATGTAAATATAATTCAATTGTAGATTTCTATCATTAAAAATGTTTTACAATTCACTTGAAAATTTGCCTCAAAACAGAACTCATTAATTAATTTGCTTTAGACACAAGTCAAGACAAGTTCTCTCTGTGTGTATGTGTGTGTGTGAGAGTTTATATATATATAAAGTTATTTATATATATGTAAATATAAATATATACATATCAAATCAATGAGCTCGGCCTTTTTCACACGCTTAGCAATTGGTTTGTCATCAGCAACAGCAATTTGTGTGTGAAGTAATGCCAAGAGCAATAGTTGTTGCTTGTTAGTTGTTGTTGTTTTTGTTGTTTTTGTTGTTGTCTATTGCTATCTGACTTTGTAGCTTGTTGCTTGTTATAATAGTAGCTTTAACAGTAGCATAATTACAATAATACTATACAAATCCAAGCGTTGCACATTGAGGCAAATTCAAACATATCTGAAAGTGTATGAAAGTTGCTTTTGTTATGTATTGTTTGATTGATAATATGATAGATTAAAGTGTACTTTAGCTAACTGTTAAATAAAAACTCAATTTGTTTTACTTATGCCTAAGTTAAGCTATAGTTAGCTATACTATATATAAGCTGAAATTGTATACAAAATTTGTTTTTCATTACTGACAAATTTTTTGATATTTTTGCTTTAAAATTTACTTTGATTTGCAATGTGTTTCTTACCACTGTGCATTGCGCTTAACTGCTGCCCACTCACACACACTTATATATATATATTAACATACACACATCTGCTTATATATATAGTATATATATTGTACAAGTCATTCATTGATTGAGTAATTGACAGCAACGACGTCGTTCCTTATGATTACTCTTTATCTTTTTTTTCTACACTTTTTCTTTTTTTCTCTCATGCTCTATCTCTCTCTTGCGCTTCTTTACTACTTACTTTTTTTATTGAATTTTTCGTTTTTTTTTTATTATTTTTTTTTTGCTTTTTTGTATGCTGAAACACTTTAAAGTAACTTCAACAGTTGAGTTGAGGTTGAAATATAATTAAGGTTTGAGCCAAGCAGCTTCTATTTGACTTCAATCCGTCAATTCAATCATTTATACATTGATTATGTAGTAAACTTTGGGTTTAGGCTTTGAGACCTTTGTTAACTTTTTGCTAATTAGCTGCAAACTTGAAACGCTTTCAGCCAACTTTTTGCTTATATATTTAGAACAAGTGACGTCACAAAGCGAGACAATAACTGAGAGCTATTGTTATGGTAATCAAATTATAACTTTTAGTAATATATACTAACTAACTAGTTAAATTAGGTTTTAATATGTATGTTTTTGTTTCGATTATCGATGTTTTCTTTATAATATTAAAGTGCCGCTCTTAATTTACTTGGGCTTTGTCTCTAACTTTGTGGATCTCATTAGTTTTTCTGTTTTATTTTATTGTATAATTACGAACATAATATTTTTTTTTAATAACAACAATATTAATACACTCACACAAACACATACATACCTACATACATATATAGACAGCCGCAAACAATTTGCTCAATTACACAAAAAAATTTATTAAAATTGAAAAACGAGTAAATTACGCGGCCTGCGGCAACCGCAGGAACAAATATACAAAAATGATTTTTAATTGTATTTAAAATGATTTATTTTGATATGATTGAAACATATTTATGCCAAAGGATAACATATATATATATATATATATATATAAAACAGACAGGATGTTTGCAATATAAATTAAATATAATTCGAATTGATATATAAGTTAATAAAATTTAAAGAGCTGCTGTTTTTGGCTTTGAGTTGAGGCTTAAAGAACATAAGGGAAATCAATCGATAATCAGCCGAAAATCAGCTTAAAGGCTTAAACTTTCGACTACAGATATATGCTATATATATTACAAAACAGATTTTCAGATTATATATATCTATTAAAGGGTTTCTACCCTATAATATTTGACCTTAAAGTTAATTCAAAGTAATTTTCCGCTTGCCACAAAATTTTCTACACTTTTAGTTAATATAATATAATATTTATGCCTTAATTTAATTATAATTATTATGATTAACTGCTAAAAAAAACACACCAAAATATATTTATGATAATTTTGTGAACATTTAAACAAAATTTGCATTTGCTGCTGATGCTGTTGCTGCTGCTGCTGCTTCTGCTGCTGCTATTGCTGCTAATGTAAATGCTTTAACTGCAATTTAATTAAATTTTCATGTTTAGTTCATTAGCAATTCAATTTGCTCTGTTGCCAGCAAAAAAGACAGAAGAAGAGAAAAACAACGGCAACAATTGCTGGCCATAAAAAAGGTTGCATAATTGCAGCGAGGCGTTGAAATTACAACGCCAAACAACAGCAACTGCCGCAGCAACAACTGCAACAAAAAAAAAAAAACTCCAATAAAAACTTGGCTATAATAATTGCAATCAAATAATTGTTGAAGCGTTCGTTTCGTGTGTAACTCTTAACTGATTAGTTAACGTTATTATTGGATATTGTTGCAGCAGCAGCAAGGGCAATAAAAGATCAACTAATTAGCAAAAAAAAACTTAAAAAGAAATCTGAAATTAAGAAGAAAAATAAATTAAAATAATTATAGAAGTTATATCATATTTACTTTGTTTGCTTTTATATTTTTTATTAATTTATATTATTTTTATATATTTTATTTTTTAATTTTAACTATTTTACTATAATATTTATTTTAATAAATATTTTTTATTTTTGTTGTCTATTTTTATAGTTTATTTTTATATATTTTATTATATTCATTTTAGTTTGTTTTATTTTTTTTTGTATATTTTAAATATTTTGTATTATATTATTTATTTTGTTTTATATATTTTATATAATGCAATTTTTATTTGTTTAATATTTTTTCTATATTTTTATATACTTATATATATATAAATTTTTTTTTATATTTTTTTATACTTTTTTTAATATATTTTTTAATATATTTTTTATATATTTTTTGTATTTTTTATATTTTCTGTATATTTTTTTTATATTATTTTTTATATTATTTTTGGTATTTTTTATTTCTATATATTTTTGTATTATATTTTCTTGGATTTTAATATTTTTATTATTTATATATACATTTATTTTGTTATTTTGTTTTTACAAATAAAAATATATAAAATCTTTTAAAGCCATCATAAAATTGCACACTTGAAGCATAATCAATGGCTTTTTGATGTTGCTTGTTGCATATTCCTTTGAAATGTTGTTCAAGAATTGAAATTAACAAAGATTTGGGTTGTATTTAACTGTTGCCAATGGCATTGCATGTTTGGTGCTAACCAAATGTGGCAAGAGAACATGATGCGGCGGCAGCAGCGGCAGTGGCGGCTCTTCTTATCAACATGCGATTTTTGGCACTTTTTTTTATGACGTCGTGGTCGTTGGCGTCGAGTTCGCTGGCGTCGTCGTCGGTGGCATGCAACAGAAACACAACTGAAAATGAAACTGAAGTTGATGTTGATGTTGAAGTTGAAGTTGAAGTCAAAAAGTAAATGGAAGACGGCGACTATCATGCTGGGTTTCTTGTCCTGTGCTTGTCCTTCTTGTTGTCTGTCTTTATGTCCGTCTGTCCGTCTGTCTTTCTCTCTGTTCTGGTTGTTTGTTGCATTCGTTGTTAGTGTTGTTGTTGGTGTTGGTGTCGTTACTGTTTGTTTCTATACATTTTTGTCTCATTTTCATGGGCCATTTACGTAGACAAAGACGCGCGGCATGTTTATGTATCCGTAAGATACATTTTAGGTTGACGGTCTGCATCCGCGACGCTGTCTTCCCATACCCCTGTCGTTATGTCTTTCCGTCTGTCAATCCCCTCTGTTCATAAGTTTGTCTGCATTTAGATGTATATATATATATATATATATATATATTTATATAGAAATACCGGTTCGTTGCAAAAGTTGCAAAAGTTTTCAAAGTAAATAATAAAAAAAAAACTTTAAAGTTTTTTTTCAGTTTTTTCTTTTTTTATTATATTTTTGTTATTTATTTTTTTTCGTTTTCCTTTCTCATTTTATTGCAAATGCCCTTAAAATTTTTATATTTTGATTGTCGAAGTTCCTTTAGAAGTCAGTTTGCGGCTGCTACTGACGATGGACCTTAAGTTAAGTCGAGCCAGAAATGGACAAGCACATGCCACATGCCTCATGCCACATGCTGCATGCTGCATGCTTAAGCAAATGCTGTTCACAATTTTTATTTAATTAAAAATATATTTAAAGGATTTTTAATGCTTTCTTACATGTTGGAATTTTCCTTTTTCTTTTCGTAATTTTTTGCGCAAAAGCAAATTTTTTTCTCCTTCTATAAATATATTGCCTTTTTGGGGGGGGGGCGTATCCGTGTCTGTAACATAAATGTCTAGTATAAATCAAAGTAAAACAACAACAACAATAACAGCTTAAATTTTGCCTATTTTGGCCATTTGTCAAAGGTGTCAAGAGTTGTCAACGCCTTTAACTTGGCCTCATGGCTTACAGTTAATATTTTGTTAAACTCTTTTTTTACGCTTTTTCTTCTACCAAAAGTTAAACAATGCTCGTTAAATTTGACACACAAATGCCGGAAAGGTTCAACGCGCTCTAAATAATAAACTGAAAGGGTGATAGCAAGAGTGTGTAGAGGGGGAGGGAATGAATATATATATATATATATATATATATATATAAAGAGTTAATCAACAAATATTTATTTTATTTTGTTTATTTAACTTTTACCCTGGTTTTTTTTTCTATATATACATATTTGATTATTTGACTTGTTTATCAAATGTTTGTCAAGACATAAAACTAAAGCAAACATGCATACTCACAAACACACATACACACACATACACAGGAAGCCGAATTGTACTCGCTTTGCTCCCCCTACTCTCACAGCTTTATACTGGGAATTCTTATCACTCATTGCACTTGGCTGGTTGGCGAAATATTATATATCGTATCGTATCTAAGTTCTCCGAAGCGTTTTTATAACATATACATATAATATATAATATATATAATATGTAGAGCATATTGTTATGAATGGCTTTTGGGTTGGGGCAATTCTAAAAGCCCCCAAAGTGACCTCAAAACCTCATTAAAATTCTTACAGTTGAAATTTATTTTCAGTGTGCAAAATCAATCAACAGTAAGACAGTTAAAACTTATGTAGATTGAGTTTACATAAGATTCATATCATATATAAATATCTGTTTCTATATGTCTTACTATATCTTAGTATCTTCCCACCTTTTACGCTCTGCCCACATCAGGAACGCCTTTGGAAGTTGCGTAATTTATGCAGTTTTAATAACTTATTAAAAAAATATAAAATAAGCCAAACGAGTTTAGATTTCTATATAGATATTAATTAGCATATTGTTTTATTTTATGAACAATATTGAAATTGACTTAATATGCTTTTTTTTTAACATAAATTTTAAGCTGCTTATGAGAGAAAGAGCGAAAGAGATGGAGCGGTAGAGCGAGGCAGTGCGTATTATCAATTGGGTTCAAAGTTTATGCTTATCAATTTTTTCAATTGTATATAGCTAATCTTTATATTAATTGATTTTTTTTTATATTTCTATATATTTTCAGGTATGTTAAGAGCCAATATTGAATCTAATCTGGCAAGTAATAATTATAATAATAATATTTGTTTATTATATATATTATAAACATTTGAATTGCTTTGTGCGCCTCGTGAATTTTTTTTTATTCTCTGAATTTAATTAAATTCATTAAATAGAGCACAAAATGTAAACAATTTAAGTTTAAGCCAACTCTCATATAGAGGAATCCTTGTTAACCCTTTGTAAGCCTATTTTAATGACATGGGCAAAAGGCTCATTAGCGCTTCAATTATAAAAAACAAAAACAAAGTTAAAAAAAAGAAAATGGGGGAAAACATTAAAACAATAACAACAACTTAGTAAAAGTTATATTTAAACTTTGTTGTATATATCCTGCCATACACACAGACACATGTGTGTGTGTGTGTGTGTGTGTGTGTGTGTATAAGTGTTTGTGTATATGTTTGCGACAATTGTTTTTGACACAAAATGATTTTAATCATAATGTCATTAAACACGCAACTGTCAACTGAAATATATTCACTGAACATGGCGCATACAAAATGTGTCCCGGAGTGTGTCCCGGAGTGTAACATTATCTGTTCATACCACATACCCCTGCTTATTCCTTACCTCTCTTTTAACCCCTGCTAACCTTTTATAATACTATAATAGCAGCAACAAGCTATCCATAAGAGCCAACAACGGCGACAACAAACGAGAGCCATTGGCAACATTGAAACGGAGACAGCAACAGCAACAGCAACAGCAGCGAGCAACAGCAATGTTGCCACATGTAAAAGATCTCACACAGTTGATAATTTGTGTCACTTAATTGCCAGGGCTTAAAACATTACAAAACATTTTTTTTTTTTTTTGACCATTGTTAACAATATATACTTGTAATATCTCTGTTAGCCGAGTTGCTTTTTGAGGGCCTTAAAGTCAAAATATATTTATGAGAAATTGTTTCATGTCTCTTTCGACTTCCGTTTGAGTTCTTTATTGAGAATTGTTTTGCTTGTTTCGGTCTTTTTTCCCTTTTTTTTTGGGTTAAAGGTAATTGGCGTTACATTTACTGGCAGCAGCAGATCATTGTGGGCGTGGCCAGTATAGTTGCCGCCTGACAAAGTCACGCAATACCCAAAAAAAAAAAAAGAAGTAAAGAAAAGGAGCAGAAGAAAATTAGTTAAAACCTTAAATTGACTAAGAAACTTTACAGAATATCAGTTGAATTTGTTGTATTTATATTTCTACTTGCCACAAAATGTTGAATCGTTGCAATGCAATCGTAGCAATGCCACTGATGAAGAGATTGAGCATGATGTTGCATAACTGACTGAAGTTGATATTAAAGTTGAGCATAAATGATGACGAAGTAGAAAGTTTTTAAACGAACAGTTATACAGGCAACTGTAGTATGTGGCAAGTATATGGTATATATGTATATATGTATATATATGCGTGCCACTTGAAGGGTTGTGCACTTGTCTGCCCTCTGGGAGGTTTCCTCAATTTGCTCAACTCGCCTGAATGGCAACGCCTACGTTACGCTTGATTAAAAATGTGCAAAAAACAACAACAAAATAATGGCAACAACGGTCAAAAAAGACAGTCGAAAGTTGTTGTTGCTGTTGCTGTTGTTGTTATTGTTGTTGTTGTTACGATTGCTGTTGTTGTTGCCGTTGCTCGGAGGGTTGCAGACACGTTTTCCTGTCGCGCTATTTGCTCTGATGAGGGTGCTATCAGTTGGCGGTCTCACAGCGATAGGCAATTCGTTTAGGGGTTAAGGGCAGTGCTGTAGTTCAGCCGTTTGCCCACAGATGGCGCCACCAGTGCCGTTTCATATTAAATTCAAAATGACAAGCACAATGTACAGAAAATTGGTAAAATGTTAAAAAAATTAAGTTTTATGAAAGTTTAACTAGCAATATTTAATATATACTTAAATTATTGCATATATATTATATGAGAAAAGGTTTATTTTCTATATATGTTATGAGTTTTTTCTTTCTATAGCTGTTTGTCTGTAGTTTGAATATATACAATCCAAAGGGAACATAGCACATCTATAAAAAATATATATAAAAATCAATTATTAATAGTTGCATTAGCATTTCTTTTAGCCGCACAGCTGATGTTTTCTTTGCTTCCCTTTTTGACTAACATAAATTCAATTATAAATAATAAGCGGCGACTTTAAGTGCCACTTTAGGGCACCAATATAACATGTGGCATATGTTGGAATATACCCAGAAATTTGTGTCATAAAGTTGCAGTAGTAGCAAATGTATCTTATGGCTGCGTTTACCTTACCTCACTTTACTTCATCCTACGCTGGGCAAACCTATAAATGTTTCAAAACTGCGACGAGGGCTGCGCATCTTAATCCCTCATCATCATAATCAACTGAGCCAAAAAAAAAAAAAGTGTGAAATTCGTGGAAACAGCGTGAAGAGTAGCCAAACGACTGAGTCCAAACTGGAGATGAAGATGATGCGGATGGCAACGGCAACGGCAACGGCAACGGCGATGGCGATGGCGATGGCAATGCTGATGCGGATGGTGATGGAATTGGAGTTGGAAGCTGATGTTGAAGTTGAATGTGAGCAAAAGGGATGATAGTCGTGTGGTGTTTTGAGTTTATGTGAGTTGTATACATATACATTTCCAGGTTGTGGCATATGAGTGTGTGTGTGTGTGTGTGTTGCCTTGTATTTCGGGCAGTTCTTGAACTTTACCAATGTCATGTAGGTAACAACAACGGCAGCAACAACAGCAGCAGCAGCGCCGCCACTTTTGGGGGCCATTGCAGTTGGTCAGGTATTTTAGCGGCAGATACATTTGTATCTGTATCTTTTTACCTGTATCTTTGGCACGTCTACAACAGCAACAAGAGCAACAACAACAGCAACAAAAGCGACAACGATGACGACGTCTACATGTGTTTGCTGTTGTATGAGTATTTTGTATATTTCATGGCGTTTTTATGTACTCACCGTCTCAGTTGTTGTTGCTGTTGTTGCTGTTGTGTGGTTTTAGGTTTTAGGTCTGTCTCTTAGCCCGTTTGCACGTCTGCAACGCCCAACCTACCTACCTGAAGCTGTAGCTGTAGCTGTTACTGTTGCTGTGGCTGTAGCCAAAGTCAATTCCGAATCTGTATCTGAATCCATATCTGAACCTTACCATGAACCTGAGCCTTAGACTGAACCTGAACCTGGGGAGCTGGCAGCGAGCCCTGAATATCTTAGCCTCTAGATTGCCCATATGCTACGCTTTGCTTCGTCTTTTTCTTTTTTTTTAAACTTGTTTCAAATTATTTCAGACTAGACGTGCATAAATCTACTTAGCAACAACAGCAACAACAACAATAACAAAGAAAATAAGAATAAGAAATAAATATAAAAATAAAATAAAATAAAGTAAAATAAAGTAAAATAAAATATACTTAAGTGCGAGCACAAAAGGCAAGCAGCAATGGGCGTGAAAGGAGGCAAGTAATGGGTAGGGGGAGGGGGATAGAGAAACCCTAAAGCCCAAGAGTAACAAATAAAATGTAAAACTTGAAGTTCGCGACTGTAAGATTTTTGGCCAGAGCTTTTCTTTGTTACCAACTTGCTCCATGTTGCTAAATAATTAAGTTAGCACTTTTGTATGAGCTGCTGTTGTTGCTGTTACTGTTGCTGCTGTTATATGTTGCTGCTGCTGTTGTGGATTTACAGCAACTGACAATGAACAGACATGCAGACAGACAGCTAGCCGCAGGCTGAATTGAGTATATAGTACAGTAAGTGGCATAAGGGCTGAGGTAAGGGGAGAGTATCTTAAGTGTATACAATACTGGGCGCAAATCTTGTATGTTGCTTGTTGACAGTTTCTTGGTAGAAGTTTTGCTTTACATATGTCGCCTTGTCTTTCTGGCTTTTCATTTCTTTTATTTGTTGTCTTTCCTATGAAAATGCACACACACACACACACACAAATATAACTATATACATACTACGTTTGTGTGTGTATATGTCAGACCCTTTTTGGGTACAAGGGTAAACTAAAAGCTAAAGCTAAAGCCACTCAGTTTTCTGTGGAAGTTTTGAGCGCACATTACAAATTCAAGGGAATCCAATTTATGTGTTGCAGCCAAATCTCTGACTGCTCTCAAGGCTTCAAATTTGTTGAGCGTGTTAAAAAAGACGAATATATATATATATATATATATGTAGAAAAATATATAAAAAATAGTGTAAAGATGTAGCTTCAAGTAGAGACACTCTGTTCTATGGAATTGTGACAGATTTTGCTTTGAATTGTTGATAAATAGCTTAACTCTTAGTTAACTTATATGTAGGTTTAAAATACTTGCATGATAATTGCTTTTAGTTTTCATTTACTATTCCACCTCCTACTACGACTACATACTTAAATCATTCACTTTACTTGTATAATTATTTCCTTAATTATAACTTACATCAATCTATCATTAACACCTATGCAAAAGTCAGCAATCTATAACATGTTTTTAGGTGCAATTTATTATATTTTTGCTGTCGGCATTTTATTGTTTGTTGTTTGATGTTTGAAGTTTGCAGTTTGAAGTTGCAACAATATGTAAAAATCAACATTTTGCGTTAGTTGTTGTTACCACAATCTGTACAGTCAGTGGATCACAGTCATCGTCAGTTTTACAACCCAATGATACCTGTTTCGATATGTGATATATACGAAAAGAAACAAAAAATAAACACATACAAAATAAATATAAATAAAAATAAAATA